>JBBPMV010000053.1:0-42408 GCA_038090495.1 Heimioporus retisporus | reverse complement strand
CTAGATCTGAGAATCCTGGGATAAATTTGCGATAAAAATTTGCAAATCCCAGGAATGAACAAATACCCTTGACCGAGGTGGGAGGCTTCCAGTCAGCGATGGCAGAGAGCTTGGTCGGATCCATCCGTATATGTCCTTGACCAATGATTAGGCCCAAGTATTCCATCTGAGGGGAGTTGAAAGTGCATTTAGATATTTTCAGCGATAAATTATTTTCTCTGAGACATTGGAGGACTCTTCTAGTGTGGGTATGGTGGAGTTCGGGGTTGTTTTTGGTATGGATGCCGATGTCGTCCATGTAGATCTTCAACCAGCATTCCGCGATCATATCAGCGAAGATGTGATTCATGAAGGCCTGGAAGGTGGGAGGGGCGTTGTTGAATCCAAAGAACATGACCGTTGGTTCAAAAAGACCTAAGGGGGTAATGAATGCCGCTTTCCATTGGTCTTCTTCGCGCAGACGAATGTTGTTATATCCCCAGCGAACGTTGAATTTGGTAAAAAGGGTAGAGTCCTTCATGTCATTGATGAGTTCAGAGATAAGAGGTAAAGGGTAGGCATTGCGGATGGTGTGAGAGTTGAGGTACCGATAGTCTTGGCATGGGTGAAGGGTACCGTCTTTTTTGGGTATGAAGAAAAATGGGGAGGCCTGAGGGGATTTCGAGGGGACGATGCGACCAGTTTTCAAATTCTCTTCAATAAATGTTCGACAGGCTTCCTTTTCGGCAGGATTGAGAGGGTAGATTTTGGCGATCTTTGGAACAAAAGATGGTTTAAGGTCGATGGAGTGATTGAAAGGGCAATGAGGGGGTAAGGTATTGAACATTGATTCAGAGAATACGTCTGCATAATCAGTACACCAGGAGGGAATTGGACTTTCTTTGGGGAGGTTCTGTTGTGCCAGTTGGGTTGATAATGTGATTTTTCCTAGGTGTTGGGGGTAGGTCTTGTCAACATCTTCCCAGGGCGGACGCTCACTAAGAGGTACCACAGCGTCCTGGAGAGTGATGGTGTTGGTGGACCAATCGATGACTGGGTTGCGTTTCTTCAACCAAGTCATTCCTAAGATTACACGGGAAGAACCTAAAGATGTAACGAGGAAAGTGACTGTATCTGAGAGGTCGGGGAAAATGATGTTTGCAGTGATAGAGAAACGGATGGTTCCTTGATGGTTGGGGGTCCCATCCACATTGTAGGCGGTAAGTGGTTGAGGAAGTTTCTGAATGGCTTTGCAAAGTTTGGGTACAAGGGAGACGTCGATGAAATTGTTGGTGGCTCCACAATCTATGAGAGCGGTGGTGGTAACGGTTTGTGACTCAGCATGTAGGCGAACAGGAAGGTGCAGAGTTTGTTCATTGGAAAGGCCTACTATTACAGTGTCAATATCTAGGGAAGGAGACGTTACAACTTCTTCCCTTACTGAAAACCTGGAGAGGAGTCGTCCTTGGGTTCCTCGAAGCAAAGTTTGAGGGTTTGTAAAATTTCTCCTTCGTCCTTTCCGGTGGTTTTGAGCTTGGAAACATAGGTCTCGAGGGCTGAGGATGGTTTCGGAGGGGGAGGCTGAGGGGAAGCAGTAGTGGGGGTGGTGTCAGTGGTTTGGATGCGCTGTTGGGAGGGGCGAGAGGTTTTTGAAGCGAAGGTCTTGCACTGCGTGGCATTATGTCCCTTTTGTCGGCAATGAAGACAGAGCCCTTCTTGTTACACGGAGCGTACCTCGAGTAGACCAAGACTATTGTCGAGGGAATTCTATGAGCAGGACACTCATGAAGAGGTACAACTCAGCTTGAAGAAATGAAGGGACGAAGGACTACACCTGAACGGTGGACTAAGGACTAAGGGATTGAGGTTCTGAGGATGACTCAAGAGTATGCTAGATTGCACAGATTGAGAATAGAGTACATTGTTGTAAATGAGTGGACTATATACCCAGTGACGTGTAAGCGTAGAATGTCATGGAACGGTGAAGAACAAAGGACGCGTCAGCGTTTAGTAAGAGGAAAACAGTAAAGGACGCATCAGCGTTTAGTAAGCGGGAAAGAGTAAAAGAGAAGGATGCACAGCATCTGAATGAAAGGAGAAATAGACAAGTCAACGTTTAGTGAGCAAAAGGAAAGAGGACGCGGAGTAGAGAACAAGGGGAAGAAAGAGAGGTACAACCGTGACAACAACCATAACACTTCTCTGAAGCAGCGAGCACATTCTGCTGGAGTGAGTTTCGAGATGTGAATGACATCAATGTCCATGGCATTAGGATCAGGAGTGGTGGAGGTACAGGAGAACAAGGAAGGGGTACAATGGCCTTGTCGAAGGGCTGCAATGTGGGCTTTTTGGGCATGGAAGGTTTTGGCCTTTTCGATCCATTCTTTGATAGTGGTGGGGATGGTCGTCATAGAGAGAATCATGATGGACAGTTGTTGGTCAAGTCCAAGAGAGAACTGATCGATGAGGGTGGTATCGTCTGTGATGGCGGCTCTGGCTGCGAGGTTCTGGAAGTCAGTGATGTATTTCTGAAAACCATCGTTGGTTTCTCCATTGGCTCCATGGGTGGACTTCTGTGCGAGCTTGGATAGTTCTAGACGGGCTGTGGCTTGGGTGTCGAAGGGATAGAAGGTGGACTCAAAGTTAGAGGAGAACTTGTCAAAGGTTTTATCGGGGAAGTTTGGGTCAGCCATACGATCATACCACATTTCTGAGAAGGAGATGCCTCGTCCTTTACTCATCTTGTTGAGAGTGGTCATGATCTTGGTTTCGTCAGAGGCGTACAAAGACTTGTTTATCGCGAAGTAGGCCTTCATGGCCTTGATCCATCGGACGGCATCAGAAGGGTCGCCCGAGAAGTCTGTGGGGAGGGCTGCCTTAAGTTCAGTCATGGTATGAGTGGTCTGGGTGCTAAGTAGGGTGTTAACGATGGGAAGGGTCGGTTGGGGCAGAGGAATCTGTGGGAGGACTGGGCTAAGAGCAATGGGGGATCCTAAGGGGGTACTGGGGCATTGTGGCTGAGGCTGTGTGGTATGAGACAATGGGAATGCTGGGGTACAAAGTGAGGGAGTTGCTGGGTTAGGAACATTTTGTCCTGCTAAGCGATGATGTCGTCAAAGTTCTGTAGTGGAGGGAGTGGGCTCCTTGTCTGAGGAGTCTTCACAGGGAGCTCTGATGCTGCAAATGATGAACTGGTGGGGGTCCTACTCCATAATAGGAGGGACAGAGGGAGATTCTCGATCTTTTGTTACGCAGGGCATACCTCAAGTGGATCAAGACTATTGTCAAAGGGAATTCTCCGAGCAGGACACTCACGAAGAGGTACAACTCAGCTTGAAGAAGTGAAGGGACAAAGAACCACACCGGAACGGTGGACTAAGGACTGAGGGACTGAGGTTCTGAGGATGACTCAAGAGTATGCTAGATTGCGCAGATCGAGAATAGAGTACATCATTGTAAACGAATGGACTATATACCCTGTGACGTGTAAGCATAGAATGTCATGGAACGGTGAAGAACAAAGGACACGTCAGCTCTGCCGACACGTAAGCGTAGAATGTCAAAGGACACGTCAGCGTTTAGTAAGTGAAAATGAGTAAGGTGAAGGATGTGCAGCATTGGAATGAAGGGAAGATAGACAAGTGAAAGAGGAGAGAAAGAACAAGAGGGCGAAAGAGAAGTAGAACTGTAACAACTAGAGGAGATATTTGGCATTGCAATGGGATGATGGTGGGGAAGAGGATGGAGGAAAGATGGAGGGGTGAAGGTTCTTATAGTCTACAAGAATTTCCTTGGCATGTTTGAACTCTGATTCCAGAAGCCAAGAGTCTTCATCAGCCAAGTAACCCTTCCATTGAACCAGGAAGCAGTGGTTGTTTGGAGCTCCTTTGTATCAGATTACCTTTTCCATCTTATATTCTTTTTCTTTGTTGATGAGGTCAGGCAGGGGAGAGGGGAAGTTTGGGCTGTGAACATCATTTTCACAATAGGGTGATAGGAGAGAGGCATGGAACATGTTGTGAATTTTTCAGGTATGAGGAAGGTGGAGTTTGTAGACAAGCAGAGATAGTACTTGGACAATGGTGAATGGATCTTCTCACATGGGAGCAAACTTTGGATGGGAGATAAGGCATTTCAGGTTGCAGGCTTCTAGCCAAACCTTGTCACCTTTACAAAAGGGGGTAAATTTACCATGAGAGCATGCTTTCATGACTTGTCTTGCAAGTTCATAGGCTGTCAGAGCTTCATCTTGAGCAGTAGTAAGGGCTTTCAATTGTTCTTTGACTGCTGGAAGGTTAGACTTGACAATGACAGTGGGGAGGGGGCAAGGTTCAAAGCCATAGGTGAGAAAAAAGGGGGGTTTGCCAGTGATGGAGTGAGGGCAGTGGTTATGAGTGAATTTGGCATGAGAGATCATTTAGGACCATGTGGAAGGGGAGTTGCCACAGAAGATGCAGAGATAAGTTTCCACTTCTTGGTTGACTTATTCTGTTTCTCCATTAGATTGATAGGCACTAGAGAGGGAAAGGTCATATCTGAGGAGTTGTCCAAGTTCTTTGGCAAAGGCAGAAGTGAACTATGGGCCATGATCTGAAATAATTTTGTTGTAAAGGCCAAACCAGGTGTAAACTTTGTGACAGAAAAGAGAGACAATTCCTTCAGCAGAGATGGATTTCTTTGTAGGGCAGAGAATCACCCCCTTAGTAAGCCCATGGTCTACCATGACCAAAAGACTGTCAAAGCCATTGGAGAGGGAAAGGTCCATAATCAGATCACAAGAGACCTGTTGGAAAGAGTGGGAGCAGGAGGAAGAGATTGGTGACAAAGGAGGGACAGTGGGATGTGTGTTGGCCTTAGCTGACTGGCAGGAAGTGCAACCTTCAATGTATTTCCAAACAAATTGAGCAAGGCCAGGCCACCAGAATTCAGAGGCAATGAGTTGACAAGTTTTCAAGTAACCAGAGTGGCCAGCAGTGAAATGATCATGGTGTCACTCCATGACAGATTTTCAGAGGTTGGAGGGAACATAGGCATGGCCTTGATAGGTGAGGATGCCAGCATCATATTGCCAGTCAGAGAGTCAAGAGTGAAATTGGGCAGGAACATTGCCAGTTGTGGCTTGAAGTGTATCAAGCACAAGGGGGTCAGAAGTGGAGGAGAAGGCCAGCTTCGCTTGAAGGGCAACATCAATCATGTTTACAAAAAAAGAGTTGGGCAGGAGTGTGATGTTGTTGTTATCATTGTCAATGTTGGGGAAAAGGTCAGGACAGCAGGATAGAGCATCTGGGGTGGCAAGAGGGGTACCAGGGACATGGGTAAGATGGAGATCAAAGTCCAAGATGTCAAGTAACCATTGACCTTGTTGATGGTTAAGTTTCCAAGGTTGTCAAAAGTATGTCAGGTTTTTATGATTGGTGGAAACCTGTACTTGGAAGGGAGAGCCATGCAGATAGTGTCACCAAGCCTTGAGACCACAAATGACAGCAAGGAGTTCCCTGTCATAGATGTCATAATTGCATTCAGTGGGGGAGAAAGATTGGGATAAGTAGGAGCAGGGTGCCAGTCTCCATTGGCATCTGTTTGAAGGAGGACACTGCCAGAAGCATATTTGGAGGTGTCAGTTGTGATGGCAAAGGGGTGAGTGGGGTCAGGGAGGTGGAGGATTGGTTGGGAGAGGAAGAGGTTCTTCAACTCATTGATGGAATCTTGGCAGGAGGGAGACCAGTTCCATGGTTGGTTCTTCTTGGTGAGGTTGAGGAGAGGGCAAGCGACATTCAAGTAGTTGGGAATGAAATGTCAGTAGAAGTTGGCAAAGCCAAGGAAGAAGTGGACATCCTTGACTTTTGAAGATGTGGGCCATTCTTGAATGCCATCAAGTTTGACTGGGTCCATGGCCAGCTCATTGGGGCAGACTATTATTCCCAAATACTTGACTTCAGAGGCAGCAAGCTTGCATTTCTCAAGCTTAAGATGAAGGTCAAGTTCTTGCAAATGTTATAGGACATGCTTGGTGTGTTCCTCATGGGTCTTAGCATTGGAGGAGAAGATGAGAAGGTTGTCCATGTAGATAACTAGCCATCCTTCAACAATCATGTCTCAGAAGGAGTTATTCATGAATTGTTGGAACATGGCAAGGGAGTTACAGAGTCCAAAGAACATGGTGGATTCAAAGAGGCCTTTGTGGGTGATAAAAGCAGCCTTCCATTGGTGTCCATCTTTAATACAAACATTGTTGTAACCCCATCAAACATCAAACTTGATGAAAACCTTAGCTCCTTTGAGCTTACATATCAATGAGGTTGGAGATGAGGGGGAGGGGGTATGCATCTTGGACAGTATGTTTGTTGACATATCTGTAATCCTGGCAGGGGCAAAGGCCTCCATCCTTCTTTTTGATGAAGAAGAAAGGAGTAGCTTGGAGGGAGTTTGATGGGCAGATTTTGCCAGCTTTAAGGTTTTTGTCAAGGAAGGCTTTAGTGGCAGCTTTCTCATCTGAAGAGAGGGGATAGAGTTTGCTGATTTTTGGAGTGAAGGATTCATCAAGATTGATCTCATGGTCATAGGGTCTGCTAGGAGGGACATGATTGGTTGCTTCCTTAGAGAAGACAGAGGCAAAGTTGGTGTACTCTGCAAGAAGGACAGGTTTGGGTTTTGCCTTTTTGGCAGCCATGGCAAGTTCAGTGGTGGTGGTGAGTTTGGCAATGGTGGCATTTGGGATAATGAGTAATTTGATAGTACTTTGCATTTTTGAATTTTCATGTGTCATATAATGTTAGGACAGTGTCTAGAATGATTCCCCATGCCTGAAAATGGTCTACTGTGCACTCTGTATATATATTCAGCATCATATGCATATGTTTTGACAAATCTCATAAGTCTCCAATAATTTCTCATGCTTCTGGTATGTCATTTCTGCTCTCCTGAGCTCAATTCTTATCCTACCCTTTCGCATATTTGGGGCCATATAGGCCTATATGCATGCTAGGGCTGTGAGCAATTGCCCTGACAGATGGATAAATATTTACACCACTTTCTGACATATAGGGGTTTATAACTATATTGATCCCTATATGCCAGGGAAAGCAGCATGTCCTCCACCCATTTGGGGGCTGGTAGATGCATGTACAGGGTATGTATGTACAAATATTCAATAGGAATCTACCTGGAAAATCAAAATGTGAACCACTTTTTTTTTAATCTAGAGATAGGAGGCATATATTACTGATATCTTTCCAGGAACATATCCCCTTGAGCCAAGCTTCTCCAGCATTGTTAGTACATGTATATGGGACCTGTGAATCATTTTTTTGGAAGCATCCTATCTGTAGAATAAATTTTCCCAATATTTTTCGCATTTTTTGCTATTTCTATTCATCTGCCTATTTTACTAATACAAGTGGTCAGAAGTCTTTGATTATTATATATAATTTGATTGATAACTGTTTAAACAGTCCCAAGAGGGAGGGGAGTGGATAATTGAGTAAAATATGTTGTGGAGCATATACCAAAAAGGGATATGTTTTGGGTGGTGCACTTTAAGGCTGCTTACATAATATAAAAAATGTGCTCATATAGGTGTACTACCTAGTATTGTATCCCTGAAGCTCATGTTGCATCATGTTGCACCATCTGGTATTGTAATATTCCATTATAATGCATTGTAGTGTGCACTGTACTCAGAGTAAATATTGCATCACCAGTTGACTCTAATTAGAGTCAGATTGTCCATTATATTGACACTATAGCCTGTACATGTACATGCTTTGGTAGTAGTATTTAAGCAGCTTTGGCCATTCTGGAGAACTCAATCAAGTTCTTTTGGAATTTCCTTGCTGTACAGTGAGGACCTAAGATCAAGCAGACTATGTTCCACACTCTCACTCATCCTTTATTGTCTACCTACAACATTCCAACTACCTGATCTCCTACTACCTTTGTCTTTAAACTTTGTCCAACTCTGCTTGTCAAATCTTGTGTCCCTGCTTCCACTCCTCCACAGACTACCAGACCTCACATTTGGATATCTGCTGATGCCCCTCCACACTTGCTCATGCATGCACAGGTATTTTATGAGGCATTCAATGTGTCTGTGATGCTCTCAAGAATCCAAGATTTGTTCAATTTCCTGCTCTTCAGTGCCACATATGATATTTAGGGGAGGCAGTGGAGGAGCTTGTTGAGATGGGAATTCACTGGGGATGTAGGGATGAAGTAAACACTTGTTGAAGACAGGGTGGATTGCTTTCCAGCCAGGGGTTAATTTCAGCCAATAAGTCAATTCCCCAATCTTCCACTCAACCTTGAACAGGCCATAGCATTTGTCATCAAGTTTCTTTGATAGTTGTTTAGCATGAATATTGATGGCTTTGACCAACACAAGATCTCCTGGTTTGTATTCCTGTGAGGGGCACACCTTGCAATCATAGAATCACTTTGTTATGATCTACTTGGACCCCTATTCCTATTCCTCTTCTTCTTTTGATTTCTCCTTCCTCTCCAGACACTATGTGTTATGATTCACCCCTATTCCTTTCCCTTCTTGTCCTTGCTGCTTACCATCATTGGCCTTACCCGATGCTTCTTCTTCAATAGAGTGCTCTAGAACATACAACATGTTCGTTGCACACCCTTATCTCGTTATCTTTACTTCCCTTTTCTTTTCGAACATTCCTGCTTGGTCATAGTCGTTCCACAACCTTCTATGACCTTCCATTGTGCAGTATATAAACCTAGGTACTTCGTCTCTTGTACCTTAGCTTAGTTCTGCTCAATCTACCTCGTTCCCCTTCACTCCCCTCATCGTAACTCGCTGTTACCTCTTCAGTAGACAGACTCCCCTTCGAAACCATCTGCTATACATCCTAGCAGACAGAAACCTTGACCTTAGTGGCAAGTCCTTCGTCGTCACCTTGAACCCTTGACCCTACATTCCAGTTCTTGAGCCTATGCTCGTTCCTACCCGGACCAAGCGTAACAAAAGAACTAAGCTCTACATTTTAGGACTATCTTTGTTATAGATCCTTCACCATTCCTCCCAGGACCCCCTCCCACAGAGAACGAGCTCTGCATGGTATGCACAGGCTCACCACAGTAGAACTTCCCTCCGAAACTTCATCTTCCTCGTCCTCACCCTCTGAACAGTCCCACCTAGACCCTGACACCACCCTTCCCACTGCTGCTGAGCAACTGGAAGACATTGATCTCGCCCACCAACTCTCCTTGGTGCTTCACATCCCCAGAAATCCCATGCCACCCTCCCCTACCCCAACCGCTTCTCATCCCCCTCTATTCCCTTTCCAAGCACCCCACCCTGCCCCTGCCCCTCCTCCTCTTGTCCACACCTTTGCCTCTACCCTACCACTCCCACCTTTCGCCCCCCCTCCCACGATGTCCACCCTTTCAAAACCTGTTGAACTTCACATCGGCTCTCCTGACGCCTTCAATGGCAATTATACTAAGGCAACCATCTGGTTAGACTCTGTCCGAACCTACCTCCTAGTCAACAAGGAAGTGTACAGCACCGAAGTGAAGAAAATTGCCTTCACCCTCTCCTACATGAAGTCGGGAGCTGCCTTGACCTGGGCCTCTTCTTTTTGTAAGAATGCTCTCTCCCTGAAAGCTGATGGTAGCACCAGAGGCTTTGGCGACTTTAAGGACTTCATCATCGCCTTCAAAACCACTTTCGAACACCACGACACTCGAGCCCTGGCAATCACCTGGCTCTCCACCCACCGGATGTCTGGCAATACTGGAATCCCAGAATTTACTTCGTTCATCTCAGAATTTCGCAACAAAGTCCAGATCAGCAAGATTGTTGACGAAAACATCCTCATCGGATATTTTTCCACAGCCCTCCCCGTCCATCTCATGTGCCACATCATGTCCATGGACACCATCCCCACCAAAATCGACGAATGGTACTCCAAGGCTGTTCATTTCCTCACCCAATGGGGAAAAGCCGAAGACATCGCCAAAAGGAACAAATCCAGTTCCTCCACTTATCATTTGTTTACCACCTCCTCATCCTCTCGCCCCTCGAGAGACCCCGATGCCATGGACGTCAATGCCATCAAACTCAGCAAACTCACCCCCGAAGAATGTCGCTGATGCATTGCAGAAGGACATTGTTATGCAGGGCGTACCTTGAGTGGATCTAGACTATGTCGAAAGACTTACCAACGAGCAGGACACTCACGAAGAGGTACAACTCAGCTCGAAGGGATGAAGGGACTAAGGACCACACCAAAAAGGTGGACTAGGGACTGAGGGACTGAGGGACTGAGACTGAGGGTGACTCAAGAGTATGCTAGATTGCGCAGATCGAGAATGCAGTACATTGTCGTAAACGAATGGACTATATACCCAACGACATGTAAGCATAGAATGTCATGGAACGACGAAGAACAAAGGACGTGTCAGCGTCAGGTAAGCAAGAATGAGTAAAGATGCGCAGCATCGGAAGGAAAAGTGTGAACCAACCCTAAAGGTGTGCATGAGGCACTCTATCGAAGGGAAAAGGTGCGAGAATGAAGAGAAAGGATGTGAACAAATGGGACAACCGTAACATTACCCCCCAACTAAGCCTTGAAGGCCCTGACCTCAAGATCAAGCCGAGTCCGTCAAAGGAGGAGGAGGAAATGATGCTGCAAACGCCTGGGAAGGAGTGGAGTTTTCGAATGGGCAATCGGAAAAGATATGTCCAGCCTCATCACATTGAGAGCAGGTGCGAGTAGGGCAGAAACGATCAGAATGACCCCAACAGGAACAGGCAGCGCACTGGGTTGTAAAGCAGAGATGGGTAGAATGTCCTGGGGCGTAGACACGACAAGATGAGCAGCAGTATTCAGAGCAGTTTTCTCGATAATGTCCAGAGCGATGGCAATGATAGCAAAGGGTAGAGGTGGTTGCAGGAGGACGGGTGATAGGAGACGTGAGGGTTTGGACTGCTGAGGAAAGGATACATCTACCGGTGGGGCTGCGGAAGAACTGGATGTGTTCGCAGTTAAGGGAAAGGACATTCTGATTGACAATGAAACCGTCAGCGCAGAGGGAGGGGTCGTTGACGCAATTGTGAGGGATGAGTTGGACAGAGGAGAGGCGAGAGGCGAGTGGTAGTGAGGAGGAGGGGACAGGAGGGGCAACAGGCAGAGGAGAGGGAGAGGAGGAAGTCGAAAGGAAAGTGGAAGAAGTAACAGTGGGGATGGAAGTAATAGAATTGACGTATCTGTCCTGCGCATCTCGGGGAAAAGAAAGGTAAATGCGACGAAAAGTAGGATAAAGGATGGTGGGATCGAATTGTTCAACAAAGACATGGAAACCGTGAAGATGAAGGATAGAAAGAATGTGGTCTGGAAGATGACCGATCAAAAGACGAAGAGGAAGTCCAAAAGCTGCCGGAAGATCAGAAGGAGCAGCCTGGAAGTGGTAGGATTGAACTTTGGAAACATCAAGGAAAAGGCGCACGAGTTCTTGGGCGATCTCATCTTCCTCGTAAAGAGGATCAGTCTCGAGAGCGTGGACGAGGGTAGGATCGGCGAGGATGGTGGCGTAGAGGGTGTAGATGGTGGAGGTGGGTAAGAACGTAGGCTGCACATGTCTGGAGCATAACGGAGAAGAGATGGAGAGTGGAGAAGAAGAGGGAGATGAGGAGTAAGCGGACATTGCGAAGAAAACGAAGAATTGGGAGTATAAAGAGGTTTACAAAGAGGGAGAAATAGAAAACAACGAGGATCATATGAAAGAGGGTTTTTAATTTTTTAGGTGAACAGGGCAATCGTCAAAGTGGCAGAAGTATTCGTGTTCAAGGAAGTGGGAAGAAGATAAAGTGGGATGATGAAGAAGGAAATAACGTCGAGCACGGGCACGAGGAGAGAATAGTTGAGAGTATGCAATTTCGATGGGGATAGGATCCATGCTATCGTAAGGAGTGAGTCCGTTTATAATCGAGGAGGATGTCCTTGGCATGATGGAGATTACTTTCCGGTTCCCAGGTGTTTTCTGATGCAGAGTATCCTTTCCATGCGGTCAGGTACTGATAGTGGCCAGGGGATCCCTTGTGTGCGAGAATGCCATCAACTTCATATTCTTCTTGGCCATCGATAACGTCAGGAGGCGGTGTAGGAAATGAAGGACCATGTGTATCGGTGGAGCGGAAGGGGGAAAGGGGGGTGGCGTGGAAGACATCATGAATCTTCCATGTGGGGGGTAGGCGGAGGCGGTATGATAGTGGAGATAGTACCTGAGAGATTTCAAAAGGGCCCAGCCACTTGGGGGCGAGTTTCCTGGAAGGGTAGGGGATGCAAAGATTGGTAGCCTCTAGCCATACCTTTTCGCCAACTTTCCAAGGGGAAAACTTCCAAGTGGAGTGTTGAGCCATGAGGCGTCGGGCTGACTCGCGTGCTGCTAGGGCTTCTTTTCGGGATTCCTCTAAGGCGGTGAGACAAGAGGAGAGGGCTGGGATGAAAGTCTTTCCGAGGGGGGGGTATGCGCAAGGATCGTAACCAAGCATGAGGAAGAAGGGGGAAGTCTTTGTGGAGGAGTGGGGGGAGGAGTTGTGGTGGAATTCAGCAGAAGTGATGAATGATGACCAGGAATGAGGTTGATTTCTGCAGAATAGCTGAAGATACGTTTCAATTTCCTGGTTGGTGCATTCAGTTTGTCCGTCAGTCAGAGGGTGGTATGCAGTGGATAATCTGACATCATAGTGGAGTAACCGAGCTAGCTCTCTGGCGAAGGCAGATGCGAATTGAGGGCCACGATCAGAGATAATGGAGTCGTGTAGGCCGAATCGTTTGAAGACATTGTTATAGAATAGGAGGGCTACTCCTGCTGCGTTGACGGTTTTCAGACAAGGCATGAGAATTACCCCCTTCGAAAGGCCGTGGTCGACCACAACCAACAGAGAATCAAAGCCGGAGGAGAGGGGCAGGTCCGTGATGAGGTCCATAGAGAGTTGTCGGAAGGGGAGAGAGCCGGAAGAGGGGATGGGAGAGAGGGGGGGGGCAGTGGGGTGGGTGTTGACTTTGGACTGCTGGCAGAGAGCACAACCTGCGATGAAATTGCGAACAAAAGTGGACAAACCCGGCCACCAAAAGTCGCGTTCAAGAAGTGCCTTGGTGCAAAAGAATCCCATGTGACCCGTGGTGGGGGAGGTGTGAAAAGAGTGAAGTAGGGTGGAGCGGGAGGCAGGGGGAACGTAGAGTCAGTTGCGGAAGTATAGGTGGCCGTTGTCGAAAGACCAATCCGCAAGAGAGGAACGGGGGAAGAGAGGAGAATTGCTCTGCAAAGAATGGAGAGCACGAAGGACGAGGGGGTCGGAGGAGGAGGAGCGGTGGATGCTGTCAGCGAGGGCAAGGTCGAGGGCGGAGATGACAACTGGATCAGGGAGGATGGAAGAGATATTGTCGGAGGAGGTGTCGACATCGACGTTGCGGGATAGAGCATCCACGGGGGCCATGCGAGAGCCCGGAGTGACCTGCCAGACAATGTCAAAGTCCTGAAGGAGAAGTGACCAACGAGCTTGTTGACGAGAGAGCTTGCGAAGGTCCTTCAGATAGGAGAGGTTTTTGTGATCGGTGATAATGGTAACGGGATGGGATGTGCCCTGGAGATATTGTCGCCACTCCTGAAGGGCCAGGATGACTGCAAGGAGCTCTTGATCGTAAATGTCGTAGTTCTGTTCAGCGGGGGAGAATGTCTGGGAGAAATAGGCGCATGGATGTGAGTCGCCATTGGCATTGTTTTGGAGGAGGACAGCCCCTGCAGCCAAGAGAGAGGCGTCGGACATGATGGTGAAAGGTTGAGAGATGTCGGGAAAGGCAAGGACTGGGGAGGAGGAGAAGCGAGCCTTAAGGGAGTCAAAGGCATGCTGTTGGGGGGGGGTCCAGAGCCAAGGCTCGTCTTTGCGGGTAAGGAGAGTGAGAGGGGCGACCAGGTTGGAGAAGCCAGGGATGAATTTACGATAGAAATTTGCAAAGCCTAGGAAGGAGCAAATGCCTTTGACCGAAGTGGGGGGTTTCCAGTCAGCAATGGCGGAGAGTTTGGCAGGGTCCATGTGTATACGTCCTTGGCCGATGATGAGGCCCAAGTATTCCATCTGGGGGGCGTCGAAGATGCACTTAGTTATTTTCAGTGATAAATTGTTTTCTCGAAGATGTTGGAGGACTCATCGGGTGCGGGTGTGGTGGAGTTCGCGATCATTGTTGGTGTGGATGCCAATGTCGTCCATGTAGATCTTCAACCATCATTCAGCGATCATATCAGCGAAGATATGGTTCATGAAGGCTTGGAAGGTAGAAGGGGCGTTGTTGAATCCGAAGAACATGACCGTTGGTTCGAAGAGACCTAGGGGGGTGATGAACGCTGCCTTCCATTGATCTTCTTCCCGTAGACGAATGTTGTTGTATCCCCAACGGACGTCGAACTTGGTGAAAAGGATAGAGTCCTTCATGTCGTCTATGAGTTCTGAGATAAGGGGTAGAGGGTAACTGTTCCGGATGGTGTGAGAGTTAAGGTACCGATAATCCTGACAAGGACGAAGAGTTCCATCTTTCTTGGGCATGAAGCAGAAGGGGGAAGCTTGGAGGGATTTCGAGGGAACGATGCGATCAGTTTTCAAGTTTTCTTTGATAAACGTTCAGCAAGCTTCCTTTTCAGTGGGGTTGAGGGGGTATATTTTGGCTATTTTGGGGACGAAGGACGGTTTGAGATCGATGGAGTGGTCAAAGGAGTGATGAGGAGGAAGAGTTTCGAACATCTTCTCAGAGAATACGTCAGTGTAATCGGTGCACCAGGAGGGGATTGGGGTCTCTTTGGGTAGATTCTGTTGTGCCAGTTGGGTCGATAGGGTGATCTTTCCGAGGTGTTGGGGGTAGACCTCGTCAACATCCTTCCAGGGCAGACGCTCACTAGGAGGTACCACAGCATCCTGGAGGGTGAGGGTGTTGGCGGACCAATCAATGACAGGGTTGCGGTTCTTCAGCCAAGTCATTCCAAGGATTATACGGGGGAAACCTAAAGATGTTATGAGGAAGGTGATCTTGTCGGAGAGGTCGGGGAAGATGACGTTTGCGGTGATGGAGAAGCGGATGGTCCCTTGGTGATTGGGAGTTCCATCTATGTTGTACGCAGTGAGAGGTTGGGGAAGTTTCCGGATGGCTTTGCGAAGTTTTGGTATGAGGGAGACATTGATGAAATTATTTGTCGCTCCGCAGTCTACGAGAGTGGTGGTGGTAACGGTTTGTGACTCGGTGTGTAGGCGAACAGGAAGAAGCAGGGTTCGTTCATTTGAGAGGCCTACTATTACAGTGTCAATTCCTAGGGAAGGAGACGTTACTACTTCTTCCCTTACTGAAAACCTGAAGAGGAATCATCCTTATTTTCCTTGAAGCAGAGTTTGAGGGTCTGTAAAATTTCTCCTTCATCCTTCCCGGTGGTTCTGAGTTTGGAAACATAAGTGTCAAGGGCTGATTGTTTTGGAGGAGGGGCAGTGATGGGGGCGGTGTCAGTGGTTTGGATACGTTGCTGAGGGTGCTGAGGGGAGCGAGTGGGTTTCGAAGCAAAGGTTTTGCATTGCAAGGCATTGTGTCCTTTCTGTCGGCAACGAAGGCAAAGGCCTTCTCTGAAGCAACGAGCACGTTCTGCTGGGGTGAGTTTGGAAACACGGATGGCGTCGACGTCCATGGCATTGGGATCGGGAGTGGTAGTGGTGCGGGGGAACAAGGAGGGGGTACGATGGCCTCGTTTAAGGGCAGCAATGCGGGCTTTCTGAGTGTGGAAGGTCTTGGCTTTTTCGATCCATTCCTTGATGGTAGTGGGGATGGTACTCATGGAGAGGATCATGGTGGACAGTTGCTGGTCTAGTCCGAGAGAGAACTGATCGATGAGGGTGGTGTTGTCAGTGATAGTGGCTCTGGCTGCAAGGTTCTGGAAGTCAGTGATATACTTTTGGAAACCATCGTCGGTTTCTCCATTGGCTCCACAGGAGGATTTCTGTACAAGTTTGGATAGTTCTAGGCGGGCGGTGGCTCAGGTGTCAAAGGGATAGAACGTGGATTCGAAGTTGGAGGCGAAGGCGGTGAAGGTTTTGTCAGGGAGGTTAGTGTCCGACATACGATCATACCACATCTCGGAAAAGGAGACGCCACGTCCCTTGCTCATCTTGTTGAGAGTGGTCATGATCTTGGTCTCGTCAGAGGCATACAAGTTTTTGTTGATTGCAAAGTAGGCCTTCATGGCCTTGATCCATTGGACAGTGTCGGAGGGATCACCAGAGAAGTCTGCTGGGAGGGCTGCCTTAAGTTCGGTCATGGCGCGAGGGGTCTGGGTGCTGGGTGGGGGTTGGACGATGGGAGGGGTTGTCTGAGGTAACTGGGTTTGTGGGAGAACTGGGCTAAGGACAATGGGGGATCCTAAGGGGGTACTATGGTGCTGAGGCTGAGGCTGTGTGGGGGTGACGATATGAGACGATGGGGGTGCTGGGGTACGAAGTGGGGAGGCTACTGGGCTTGGAACATTTTGTCCGGCTAAGTGATGTCGTCGTTGAAGTTCTGTGGTAGAGAGGATGTGCTCCTCATCAGAGGAGTCTCCACTAGGGGCTCTGATACTACGAATGATGAACTGGGGTGGGTCCTACTCCGTGATAGGAGGGACAGGAGAGATTCTTGATTTTTTGTTACGCAGGGCGTACCTTGAGTGGATCTAGACTATGTCGAAAGACTTACCAACGAGCAGGACACTCATGAAGAGGTACAACTCAGCTCGAAGGGACAAAGGGACTAAGGACCACACCGAAAAGGTGGACTAGGGACTGAGGGACTGAGGGACTGAGACTGAGGGTGACTCAAGAGTACACTAGATTGCGCAGATCGAGAATGCAGTACATCGTCGTAAACGAATGGACTATATACCCAACGACATGTAAGTGTAGAATGTCATGGAACGACGAAGAACAAAGGACACATCAGTGTCAGGTAAGCAAGAATGAGTAAAGATGCGCAGCATCAGAAGGAAAAGTGTGAACCAACCCTAAAGGTGTGCATGAGGCACTCTATCGAAGGGAAAAGGTGCGAGAATGAAGAGAAAGGATGTGAACAAATGGGACAACCGTAACAGACGTTGCTTTAGATGCAGAAAGCCCGGTCATCTCTCCAATGAATGCCCTGGCTCCAACAACCCTAGGCCGAAGAAAACTTCAGAGAAAAAGGTCAGAAAGGTTGAAGAAGTTCCCCAACTGAGAGAAGTTGAGGATGATGACAACGAAGAAACCGTGGCCTGGGTCTCCTTTGCCATTCCAGGTGAGGATTTTTAGATGGAGGGCATACCTAGTGTTGCTGTGGCTCAGCTAACTGAGAGCTGGTCACAGTTCCATTTGGCTGAGTTTCAAATCTGGTCACTGACAGCATCCATGACTGATCCATCGGCTTGGTCCGATTTGGTCAGCCACTACAGCCAGCTCGTAACCGGTGCCAGGGGACAGGTTACAGGTAGTCAAGAAAACAGACAAAATCCGATTCATCATGAGCAAAGTGAAACAAGTACCCATACAACATCTAACAAGTACATAAACATGAGGCCTAGCACATTGTTTGGGTTCCAAGAGCCGGGTCCGAGAGCGTGCTATGTGCACTGTCACTACTTGCCTATGCTGCCCCCTGTAGTTTCTTAGGCCCTAGACAACGTTGTGTGCCGACAAGGTTTATGAGTTGAATGTAGACTGTGGTTTGTATTGACAGATTGTACCTGAGTTTGGAAGAGAGACTCACATGCGTGTGCTTGGTGGTGGCTTCCTTTGCAGGGTTTGGGTTACTCTAATTGAGCGCTTCTGACGATGCAAATGGCTTGTCAACGGGTCGTGTTTCGCTTGGACGACCTTCGGGGAAGGTACCGGAGCCGGATGAAGATTGATTGATGGGTGAGGTTGTGTGGGAAAGGAGCCAGGTGAAGTGGTCAAGGGTAGATTGATGCACAAGTCTGACATGACATGTGGCAAGCTCGATGGTTGAGTGCTGATCTGGAGGAATAATGAGCGTATGTAATTGTAGTCAGGCTCTTCAGCGAAGGAAAGTGTTTGTGAATAAGTGAAAAATGTTGCGATCTCCCGAGGTAATCCGCGACAGAGTTGCTCGATGGGTGTCTTCCTCTTGAGCTCAAGAATGGACGAGGAGTCGCAGCAACTGGCCAACCAGGGTAGTGAACCACGCAATAAATACACTAGGATGTAGGCCAGTGATTCGATATCATCACGGCATCCTAATTGGGCCCCTAGATGGCTGTTGATAGAAGAAAAGGTGGGAGTACTGGTGAAACGATGAGCACGCAGAAATGGAAGGTGGCTGCCGGTCGTAGGATCTCGGTAACGTTTTGCGATACCGAAGTTGATGATAAAAATCGTGTGAGCATCTTCCTCGAGGCCAACCAGGACGTTTTGTGGTTTGATATCACCATGGATAAAACCATGGTCGTGTATATATTGAAGGCGAGAGATCTGGAGAAATCAATAAAAAAACGTTGGTCTAGAGTTTGAGGAAACTTACCAGCTGATTTGCGATATGAACCACAGTGTGGATATGGAGTGCTTTGTGTTTATGAATAAGTTCTTGCAACAAGGGGCCAAGGAGGTCGAGGACTAGTCCATCAAAGTTGGCTTCTCGCCCAAACCAGTGAATGTGGGGAATACCATCGCCGCCAGCAAGAGAGCTGAGGATCTCGTATTCACGCTCAACAGACGAACCTCCGTCAATCAAGAGCTCAAGTTTAAGGGCATACGACTTATTGGTAAAAATATCGAAGGCCCTATAGACACGTCCTGCAAGTTTTTGCTGTTGTAGCACCACTTGGACGAGGACAAAAGTGAAATACGTACCATATGTGCCAGAACCGAGTAACTCTTTGATCCTGAATCAACCGTTGACACGAATCGGAACAAGAACTTCAGAATCGGCAGGGATTGGTTTCATGGATGGGGCGAATATTGTGGTTGCCAGGGTTCAAGTTGGGTGGGGAAGTAAACAACTTTGATGATAAATTGGAGGTTCATCAACTCTGCATTCCCAGTGTCGGTGCTGGCAATGCCGCTGTTTGAAGCTAACTCAGCAAGTACCCCGTAGACCCCAACATTTACCTTGACAGCTGAGCTTCTCACACCCTAGGTATCAAGAACGGAGTGTGGCACACATCGCCATGTCTTAAGTAGGTCTGAGGAACCGGTAAAAATATCAACTGATCCCTTCCTCTCCTCATGCCAGTTTCGAGCACTGTGGCAAACCGCACCTCCTATGCACTCACTTACCCCTTGAGTTCCCAGGTCGGTGATTCACATTCTGCCCGTTTCGCTTGACCAAAGTATCCAGGGCACCCCTCCGCACTTGAACTGTCCCAACTCCAGGTGCTTCAGTCTCCTAACCTCACAACCTTCCCTCTTGCCATCTCTGAAAGAGTCAACAGGAACCCAACAAGGTACATTACCACAGAAGCACATTAAGCCTTCCAGGGATGAGGTCGATTACATAGCGAGAGCCACCACTGCACTTTTCGTGTCGCAATCTCAACCCGTATCGATCTGGAACATCAACTCAAACACTTTACATACAGCTGAAGATGCCTCCTGGGTTTGTGAAGTGGCCGTGGACAAATATACTCGTAAGCTGAAGTTCTCATCCATCCCCTCGTTATGATCCCTTTCGAGTGAGTAGCTTCCGAAATATTGCGCACCCTTGCAGAGAACCTCAACAAGGAAATCCAGGTGAGGATTTCATAATATTCATGGCTTGCTGACACTACCCCTTATCATCAGGAATTCTCTGGCGTGTCTTTGGATGATTACTTCATTCTCGCCTCAGTGATTAAGGAACATTCAGCTAAGTTGATCAGAATCCCTAGGTGAGTCACTAGGTAGCCGTCTTTTACTCTAGCTCGTGCAGTGTACCTCACCAGACTTGCGTTTCAGGTTGACATATATTGCATATCAGAGAATTCTTATCATCGAGATGCCGAGCACCATGCATGAGGCACCCATGGCCAACTTCCTTGTGACGCTCATTCAGTTTCAACAAGCCAGTTACCCCTGATCACTTGTTCAAGTTTACGTTACTACCAACCAAGACCTTCAAGGCCGTGCAATTTCTACCATCCCTGACCTGACGTTGGTCTTCTCCACCCTGAAGAATCAAATTATCCGGCGGAACCCGTTTATCTTTGAAGCCGCTTTTTCACAGTCCACCAGCAGTGTTTTCATGAAGGTCAAGGGACTGATCAACGCCTGCCCTGAGGTCCTCATGGTCGTGATTGTCCTTATCAATGGGGATCCATACGAGTCCCCCCAAGAAGATTCCCTTCCATGGCACACATTCAAACAGGATGCCGATCCTCTCAAGATAGAGGACTTTATCGCTAGTGCTGAACCTCAGGAAGAATACCCAGAAGCATTCACCACTCCCATCGTTGTCGCCAGCCATACTTGGTGTTCCATTAAATGTGTCGACTACTACATTTGGTTGAGGAATCCGAGTGAGGATGGTACAATCATCATCAATTCAGAAGCCGTTGAGCAAACGGAGTGGAGCGCACACAGTGTAAGTCCAGATTCACCTCACTACTGATCATCTAATTAGTCATGTATGTAGGTGCTCCCGGGGGAAGAATCAAAGATGGAGTGTGTAACGACTACAATCAACCGTGGTCTCGATTTAATCAGGACACACCTGATCTGCTTCTGCATGGAAGCCGCCACTTGTAGTAACACGGAAGTCCATCTTGAAAGCCTCGAGAAGCCAATCACTCTACCCAGCTCTTGGGATCATTTTCGCACTGCCCTCTTTGACGCAAAGAACACAACCACTCACGATCGCTATATGCGATGGTACAAGGCCAACTTCCACGGCAAGAAGCGCTCTCGTTCGGACGACTGCTTTGTTCCTTCAGATGTTGATGTTGAAGTTAACAGCTCTGGGCTCAGATGCTTGGCCAGTGATCGCTGAGCAGGCTGAGTTGGAACAAGGGTTGAGACGTTTCCATTGTTAAATCAAAGATCGCGGTGGTCTACCTCCTCTCATGTCGTACGTCTCCATTTGCAAATTTGTCATTCGTGGACCGTGGTTGCCATGTAGATTTTTATGTCATTTGATGTGATGAAAGTAAGTCGTTCGTAATTTCTATAGCCAACCTTTCATTCAATCCATGACCCAGTGTTTGCATCTCTAATCTCTGAGACTTTGCAATGCCCTGCAATATCTGGGATCAGGTTTGTCTCTATTTGCGTCATTGCCGGTCTGGGCTACTGCGTCTTTTGTATGTTACTGGATATAACACTTGTAGTTGAACGTATTCCTAGCCGATGTCTCAATCGCAACACATGAGCCACACCATTCTATGACTAATAAAAACGGTTTGTCGATCTGGGCTCCAACCTTGGCAATGCTGCCTACAGGCATAAAGGCGTGGTTACAGGCTTGTGCAAGGTAGGCTTACTGTTCGACAGAGATCACGGCCCACGACTCACCCCATCTCTAGACCATGCCTCCTCACTGTCACACCAAACTTGCTCAGGCCGGTAGCAGACCCCATGCCCCTCCTGTTCCCTCTCACCCTCCTATCGAAGAAGATTCCATGCCCCTTGGTCCTTGCATTCATCACCCTCCACAGCGATATGTTCAAGTGGACGGTGAGGAGGATGTCACCGAACTTATCGAACTCACTCAAGAACCTCAATGTGCCGGCCGTACCAACCAATGTCAAAACCTATCTCTATAGGACACTGAGTACATCGATATAGACGAGGGTGTGGACTGGGATTATGACGGCGATGACACTGATTATGACAGAGAATTGCCGATCCCTCGAGCGAGAGCACCTCGAAATGCTTCACAGGATGTACTTCACGTGACCACCGACTCTCTGAATGACTTGAGCGACCCACTAGCGTCTATGCAATCAACTGGAACCTCTGGGCGAGCACCCAATATCCACCACTTCTTTGAGAAGTGCGCAAAGGAATCAACGACATGTATTTTGTGCAGGTATGTCATACGATCCGGCAGCCACTCTGTAGGCTTACACTTCGCATAGGGATCTCCAATCCCATGAACTGACCAGTTTCCCAGTTGACCACAAATTCATCTATAGTGTCAACACTAGCAATTCTAGTTTATGTGGGCACATAGAGAAGTACCATCTACTTGAGTATCTAGATGCAGCTGAGAGACACAACTGGATGATCTTTTTGAAAAGCATCAATGCTGCCTTTTCCATGGGATACGCATACCGAACACTACGTGAAGCCCTTCTGAAACCGGGCATTTCTATTCACAAACTACCACTGCCTCCTGGGCCTGCACCAGGGGAATTGTGGCCACAGCTCCCAGGCGAGAAGCCGTCGTACAATGATGGATTGCCAGAATACTCTATGGCAACGCTGCATTGCTACCTCGTGGACTTTATCGTTGCCGATGACCAAGTACGTGCTTTCAATTACATTACCATAGTAACTGCAACATTCATCTAGTCCATAAACGTCGTTGAGTGTCCCAAGTTCAGACGGCTGTTACACTTCCTTCAACCAAACCTTCGAGACTTGGACATCCCTAAACGAACCAAAACACGTGAGCTCATACTCCAGACATGGAAAGAGTATTTCTGGGCAATGAGGGAGGACCTTCAGGTGTGTCATTCACACATTAATTTCGATTAGTGGTACTTAAGGGGTACAATATATTGATGCATGAGTTCAGAGAGTGCTTGGCAGGATATCATGTACAGCTGATATTTGGTCCGATGGAGCTCGTCGGCCATTCATGGCTGTTACGGTTCATTGGATTGGCAGGTCCCCGAAGACACCGACACTACAGCTCCGCATGGCTCTGATAGCGTTTCACTATCTACCTGAAAATCACACCGGGGAAGTGATCGCAACAAGGATTTTCCACCTCCTCTGTCGTGCAAACATTCAAGACAAGGTACGTCGCTATGTTATTTCATGAAGTTCGAGACTCATACACCCGTTAGATCGGACACTTCACGCTCAATGGTGCTTCAAATAACAATGCTGCAATGAAGCATCTCTCCACACTTCTCACGTCGATTGGAGTCGATTTCAACTCTTCCGATCGTTGAATCCTATATCTACCTCACCTCCTCAATACCTGTGCAAAACATGTGATGGAGAATTACAAAGGTGCCAACTTTTCTGCCCTAGCCGCAGAAGCATGGGAAAACGATCTTGGAAACCAGGTTGACAAGAAAGCCTACATGGAAGCGCTCAAGCATGACCCCATCAAACTTGGTCGGAATATCGCTTGGTGCATCCGCGCATCAATCCTCCACAAGCAAGTTTTTTGAAGTATCGTCAAGAATGGCAACGAGATGAAACATTGGCTTGATCCTGATTGTGGCGAGCACATCGATATTGCAGAAAAGGAACTTATCCTAGATGTCAAGTCACAGTGGGACTCTGTTTACTTGATGATCAACTGCTTGCGCGAGATGCGACTGGTGAGTTTATCCTTCGGCTTGGAGCCATCTTACAAGCCAAACACAGCCTCTCAACCAATTTTTTATGGTACCAACTCAGCGCGATATCATTGATTTTTGACTGAATGAGGCGGACTGGCTGATACTTCATGATATAGAACTAATCCTTGAGGTACGCAATCTGAGTCTTTGAGACTGTGGCCATAGTTAATCGATCGTGTGTTATCTAGATTCCTTATCTCACCCAGGGTTCGATTTCATCAGAGACAACGCCTATGCTCAGCATGGTGGTCCCTGTGTTCAAAAAACTCATTGGGCATTGGAAACACTTGGCCAACATCGTTCCACATTGCGAGCCATTTATTCACTCTGGATTATCATGCGCCAACAAGTACTCTGAACGTTTGGGCTGAACAAACGCCTATATCATCGCGATGTGTAAGTCACGCAATATTCATGGATGATTGCCATTGATCTCTAGAACAGTCGTCACCCGAATGTTCGTCTCTCTCACATTATGGCACACTGGGAACCCTTGCAGGCCACCAGGGCATGCTCGATCATTATACAGACCATACGTCTACTCTTAATCTCTTCATACTGCTCATTCACTTTCTTACAGTTGAAAGATTATCGTATGCGACTTGATGCAGCGAACCTACAGTCCTGTTTGCAAGGCATCTCAGGCCCTCAAGCCATGCCTCCACCTAGAAAGTTGTGCATGGTGCAGTCCCTTGCCGAGCGCTATGGTATCACTACGCAGGACACTACAGGATCTGACCCGATAGAATCCGCTTCGCCCATCAGCGCTGAGTCAGAGCTACAGGGGTACCTGGGTGCACAAATTCCCAAGAAAACAGATCCTGTAATGTTCTGGCAAGTCTCCGAAACGGTGTACCCAACAATTTTTCGCATCGCCATGGACTATTTACCCGTTCAAGCCTCATCTGTGCCATGCGAGCGCGTTTTCTCTTCAAGCGCTGAGACGATAACTAAACAGCACAACCGCATCAGTCCAGCATTGATGGAGGCGCTGCAAATGGGCAAGTTTTTCCTCAAGAAAAGGCGATTGGACTTCACACTAGGGTCTCTTGCATCTGAAGGCGATTTAGATGGGAATGAGGAGCAGGATGGTGAAGATTTGCTTGGGCAAATTGTCGGAGAAGATCAGTCGGATGATACAATGGATGCCATTATGGTAGTGATTGCACAGCAGGAGGGTGACCCACTGAAGGTTTGAACCATTTTACTCACATAGTTACATTCTAGTATTACTTCGTACTATTGTATTGAAAACCAACTGTAATTCTTTGCACAGTACCACTACCACCTCTCGTCACACCACGACAGCAAGGGCGACAAAGACAAGCGCGAGGGCAAGGGCGCTGTGATGGGGTTCTAACTTCATCATCTCATACCTTTATGGACTGCTTCATACCATACCACCATCACCTCTGGTCACACCACAACGGCAACCACAACAAGGAGGGCGTGGGCGTTGCAACAGCCCGCTCACCACCCAGCTACGATGAAGCTAGGGAGGGCGAAGGCATCATAATCTGCTGCTACCATGATGGAGGAGGTAGGACGAGATCTGGACAACCTGGCCATACTCACGCCAGTCCGCCTAGTAAGTCTCCTCGGCCCTCTCCCACTCAAATTACTAGCTCACACACTATCTCCAGAATGGAGACACTTGCCATCCGTTTCAACGCCAAGTCCATGTTTGAGACCAAAGCCATCATCGGCAGCACCCACAGTTTGCGCCTCCTCGAGGTAGGGTGAGATCTGGACGGCCTGGGAGTCTGCCTAGTAAGTCTCCTCGGCCCTCCCGCTCAAATTACTCACCATACTATCCGTTTCGACACCAGTGACCCAAATCCACATTCGAGACCAAAGCTGTCGGCGGCGGTGGCATCCGTGGTGTACACCTCCTTGAGGTAGGGTGAGATCCAGACAGTTTGGCCATGCTCACACCAGTCCACCCAGTGAGTCTCCTCGGCTCTCTCCTACTCAAATTATTCACACATGTCTCCTGAAAGGAGACACTTGCCATCCATTTTGGCGCCAGTGACTCAAATCCACGTTTGAGACCAAAGCTGTCGGCAGCGACGGCATCTGCGGTTTACACCTCCTCGAGGTAGGGCGAGATCTGGACAGTCTGGATGCTCGTGCCAGTCTGCCTAGTAAGTCTTCTTGGCCCTCTTCCACTCAAATTGCTCACCACACTATCTCCAAGGCCGAGATACTCGCCATCCGTTTCGATGCAGTGACTCAAGTCTGTGTTCGAGACCAAAGCCATCATCGGCAGCGGCATCCACATTCTGCACCTCTTCAAGGCAGAGCAAGATCTGGACAGCCTGGCCGCACTCGCGCCAGTCCGCCTAGTGAGTCTCCCTGGTCCTCTCCCGCTCAAGTTACTCACAGTATCTTCAAAGTGGACGCCTGTGACCCAAGTCCACGTTCGAGACCAAAGCCATCATCGACAGCACCCACAGCTTGCACCTCCTCACTGGTGATACTGCTGCGATGCACAACCACACCACCATGACATCAATGACGAGGGCGATGGTGCTACGGTCCGCAATCACAACGAGAACACCAACAAGGCGCGTCCTGTCATGCACCACACACCACACCATGAGGAGAGTTACTCTCGACGAGGGTGATGAAGGCAAGTGTCCAGGTGATCTACAGCACCACCCCGCCCTGACAACGAGGAGAGCGAGAGCACACGACGGCTTGCCTATTACCATTATCACGAGGAGGGCAGACGAGCTACCTGCAACAGCCTACGAATACAATACAACTTGTATTTATTGTATTTTTAGTATGAATACAAAGGCCATGGATACGAAAGGAAAAAAAAAAGGTATTGAAGGTACCAAAGGGAAGAAAAGGACTAGAGCGGGATCTGACTGACGGTCAGTTGGCTAGCCGTGGTTTCAAGACCAGAGCTGCAGCTGCTAAACCAGGGTTTGGATACCCGGTCTGGTTGCCATTGGTTTGGCAAACCAATGCTCGGCTACCGGTTGAAGCCAGCTCGAAGCCGGAACCGCAGCAACACTAGGCATACCCCAATGCAACGACCCTCCTTTTCTTGTGCGTCTGTACTTGTATCGTCGATAACCAAGCAGTCTATGCAAATCCCTATTCACATTCTCAAACCCTCGCACCTGAAAGCCATTGGAACCCGTGCTCTAATAGACTCAGGAGCACAAATCTCTTGTATCGACTGGGACTTTGTCCAAAAACACAAACTCCCGAAAACCAAACTCGACACCCCCATCACCATCAACAATGTCAACCAATCTGCTAACAAGAATGGTCAAATCCGCTTCACCACCTCCCTCTTTGTCCACATTGGATCTGTGGCCCACCAGGTTACCTTCTATATCCTCAATTGTGGAAAGGAAAACGTCATCCTAGGACTCCCTTGGCTGAAAGAAGTCAACCCCACCATCGACTGGACCTCTCGCGAGTTTTCCATCCCTCTTGAATCCGATCAATCTGATCGCCTCTACCAGAAACACACTCGACCCCCTCCTCCAACCCCCACGACTCCTACATCCCGACCCCCTCGCCATGTCAACATCGACACCGTCTGGGATGAATGACTCTTTGACTACATGCAAAAGGAGACTCAACAACAACATCTTCTTCAAAACCACGACATCCGAGTTATCCAACGAATCATTCGATGCAGCTCTCGTTTTGTACCAAATGCCACAATCGCCAAACTCACCACAGCCACTGAACTTGCCATGGCTGCCGAGAAGGCAAAACCCAAACCGGTTCTCCCACAGGAATATGCCAATTTTGCCTCGGTGTTCTCAAAAGAGGCAACTGACCACGTACCCCCCAGCCGACCTTATGACCATGAGATCAACCTCAACGAGTCCTTCACCCCGAAAATCGGCAAACTCTATCCCCTCTCTCCTGATGAAAAGGCTGCTACTGAAGCCTTTCTTGATGAAAACCTCACAGCTGGTAAAATCCGCCCATCGAACTCCCCCCAAGCTGCTCCCTTCTTCTTCATCAAAAAGAAGGATGGAGGCCTCCACCCCTGCCAAGATTACCAATATGTCAACGAGCACACTGTTCGGAATGCCTACCCCCTTCCCCTCATCTCCGATCTCATCGACAAACTCAAAGGAGCTAAGGTCTTTACCAAGTTCGACGTCCGATGGGGCTACAACAACGTTCGTATCAAGGATGGACACCAATGGAAAGCAGCCTTTATCACACATAAAGGCCTCTTCGAACCCACCATCATGTTCTTCAGACTCTGCAATTCCCCTGCCACTTTCCAGCAATTCATGAATGACTCTTTCAGGGATATGATTGCAGAAGGATGGCTGGTCATCTACATGGACGACCTCCTCATTTTCTCCCCCAACGCTAAAACCCACGAGGAACGTACCAAACGAGTTTTACAGCGAATGAAAGAACTTGATCTTCACCTTAAGCTTGAGAAGTGCAAGTTTGCAGCCTCCAAAGTTGAATACCTGGGCATGATCGTACGCCCAGACGAACTTGCCATGGACCCGGTCAAACTCGATGGTATTCGAGAATGGCCAACCCCATCTAAAGTCAAGGATGTACGCTCCTTCCTTGGCTTCGCCAACTTCTACCGATGCTTCATCCCTAACTACTCCAACATTGCTCGCCCCCTCCTCGATCTCACCAAAAAGAACCAACCCTGGAATTGGTCCCCTTCCTGCCAGGATTCCTTCAATGAGTTGAAGAAGCTCTTCCTCTCACAGCCAATCCTCCACCTCCCCGACCCAGCCCGGCCCTTCGCCATCACCACCGATGCCTCCAAATACGCCTCAGGAGGTGTCCTCCTACAAACCGATGCCAACAGCGACTGGCACCCATGTTCTTATCTGTCGCAGTCTTTCTCCCCTACAGAACGGAACTACGACATCTACGACTGCAAACTCCTTGCTGTCATCCGCGGACTCAAAGCTTGGCGACATTATCTCCAAGGATCCCCTTTCCAAGTTCAAGTCTTCACTGATCACAAGAACTTGACCTACTTTCGCCAACCCCAAAAGCTCAACCATCGACAGGCTCGATGGTTACTCGATATCTCTGACTTTGACCTTCGCCTCACCCATGTTCCTGGAACCTCCCTTGCCACCCCCAACGCCCTCTCTCGCCATCCTGACCTCCTTCCCTCCACTGATGATGCTAACAACAACGTCACTCTCTTACCAGACTCTCTCTTTGTTAATGTCATCGATATAGCCCTCCAGGAGAAGCTAGCTTCTTCTTCTGCCTCTGACCCCCTTGTACTCGACACACTGTGTGCCACCACTGGTGATGTACCCGCTCGCTTCTGCTCTTGACTCTCTGATTGGCAGTATGACGCTGGCATCCTCACCTATCAGGGCTGTGCCTACGTTCCCCCTGACCTCAGGAAATCAGTCATCGAACAGCACCACGATCACTTCGCTGCTGGCCACCCTGGTTATTTGAAAACTTGCCAACTCGTCACCTCCGAATTCTGGTGGCCTGGTCTCGCACAATTCGTTCGTAAATATGTTGAAGGATGCACCTCCTGCCAGTCAGCCAAAACAAACACCCACCCCACTGTCCCTCCCCTCTGCCCCATCTCCTCCTCCTGCTCCCACCCCTTCCAACAGGTTTCTTGCGACTTGATCATGGATCTCCCCCTCTCTGATGGCTTTGACAGTCTTTTGGTCGTGGTAGACCATGGGCTTACTAAGGGGGTGATTCTCTGCCCTACAAAGAAATCTGTCTCTGCCGAAGGGATTGCCTCCCTCTTTTTCCACAAAGTCTACACTCAGTTTGGCCTATACGACAAAATCATCTCAGATTGTGGTCCCCAATTCGCCTTGGCCTTTGCCAAAGAACTCGGACGACTCCTTGAATACGACCTCTCTCTCTCCACAGCCTATCACCCTCAGTCCAACGGAGAAACTGAACGTGTCAACCAAGAAGTCGAGACTTATCTCCGCATCTTCTGTGGCAACTCTCCTTCTACATGGTCCCAGATGATCTCCCACACCAAATTCGCCCACAACCACCGCCCTCACTCCATCACCAGCAAATCCCCCTTCTTCCTCACTTATGGCTTCGAACCTCGCCCCCTCCCCACCGTCATCGCTGAATCTAACCTTCCTGCAGTCGAAGACCGACTGAAAGCACTCTCCACTGCTCAAGATGAAGCTCTGGCAGCCCATGAACTCACTAGACAAGTCATGAAAGCTCGCTCTCACGGAAAATTTACTCCCTTCCATAAAGGTGACAAGGTTTGGCTAGAAGCCCGCACTTGAAACACCTTATCTCCCACCTGAAGTTTGCCCCCAAGCGGGAAGGACCCTTTACCATTGTCCAGGTGCTATCTCCACTCATTTACAAACTCTGCCTTCCTTGTACCTGGAAAATTCACAACACTTTCCATGCTTCCCTCCTATCGCCCTATCGCGAAAACGATGTACATGGTCCGAACTTCCCTTCTCCCCCACCTGACCTCATTGATGGAGAAGAAGAGTACGAGATGGAAAAGGTGATCCGACACAAGGGAACCCCGAATAACCGACGTTTCTTGATCCAATGGAAAGGATACTTGGCCGAAGAAGATTCCTGGCTTCCAGAATTGGAGTTCAAACATGCCAAGGAAATTCTCTCAGACTATAAGAAACTCCATCCTTCCGTTTTCCCTCCATCCTCTCGCCCACCATCATCCCACCACAATACCAAACGTCTCCCCTAGTCGCTCTTCCTCCATCGAAGCGAATGCTGGCTGGAACCTGCCTCCTGAACTCCCTCGCCTCGAAACTCTGGACCATGCTTGGGATGGCCCATGGCCTCCCTCCCCCATTACTACCGAGCCCATTGTCAATCCCCCCTGTTTTGCCTCTCGCCTTCGCTGCGACCCTTTCTCTTCAATTCAACAGGGACATATGCTTGCATTCCTTGATAATTCTAACCTTCGCATTGCACTTCAAAACCACTTGGACCCCTCTTCCCCCCTTTACTCTCTCTTTCGTATGTATATCAAACTTTCGCATCTTCACTCTCATGCTGACCTCATCGCTGACGACACCGCCTGCATGCACCACTCCTTCCGCATCACCGAGACTCATCATACCCTCCGGGAACTTGTCGTGTCCGCCATGCATCAGTTGGAGATGGACAAGTTGACCTCTGACATCCAGCACTATGTGGAACACCTTAACACGAGATCTAACACTGACGAACGATCTCCTGAGGCCTCTAGCGCCCCCTTGACCTCCGAGGAATTAGCTTCCATTGAGCAAACGGAAGTGATCTGGGAAGGTGAAAGGAATCGCCCTCTACTGGAGAGCCACCCCCTTTATAACCACGCATGTTTCCACTGCCACTGCCTCTCTCATATCCGGGCTAACTGCGCCTACTATCGTTGCCGCCATTGCAACTGACATGCCCCAGGCCATTCGGCATATCAATGCCCCCTCTTGCATCACCAGTCTCCTGCCCCCCTCGTTCCTTCTTCATCCTCATCTTCGTCCCAATCCTCTCGTCGTTCCAACAGGTCTCGTAACGCCTCATCGTCCACTTCCACTCGCCCTCTAGTGCAACGACTCTCGTCTCCTCCTACCCCTCATACTCCTCTCCCTATTCCTCCTCCTGACAGTCGTCGTCATCGTCAACATCTCCCTCGTTCAAACGCCGAACTCCGTCGCCTCTCCGGCATGCCTGCTGAAGGCTCCTTAGACATTGATGAAGAGTGGGGATATCCCAACTATGATGCCTCCACTTGTGCTAACATGACTGGCTCCCCTGGTGGTGATCGTTGCATGGACCTTTAGTTTGTCTCCTTCCTATCTTTGTTTTCTCGTTATGACTTCGAATGTACCCCGGGGGTAATGTTACGATTCACCCCTATTCCTTTCCCTTCTTGTCCTTGCTGCTTACCATCATTGGCCTTACCCGATGCTTCTTCTTCAATAGAGTGCTCTAGAACATACAACGTGTTCGTCGCACACCCTTATCTCGTTCTCTTTACTTCCCTTTTCTTTTCGAACATTCCTGCTTGGTCATAGTTGTTCCACAACCTTCTATGACCTTCCATTGCGCAGTATATAAACCTAGGTACTTCATCTCTTGTACCTTAGCTTAGTTCTGCTCAATCTACCTTGTTCCCCTTTGCTCCCCTCATCGTAACTTGCTGTTACCTCTTCGGTAGACAGACTCCCCTTCGAAACCATCTGCTATACGTCCTAGCAGACAGAAACCTTGACCTTAGTGGCAAGTCCTTCGTCATCACCTTGAACCCTTGACCCTACGTTCCAGTTCTTGAGCCTATGCTCGTTCCTACCCAGACCAAGCATAACACTATGGACTTATTTCTTTTCATAGATCCCATTTCCATCCCATGATTGGCTGTGCTCAATCTTTTTTTTTTTAGATATTCCTATGCATTCCCTCTCATGCAGCCTTGTGCTATTTATATTTACATTTTCCCTTCATCATGGACAACTTCACTGATTGCAGTTCACTGCACACTTATACTTAGAATCCATAGCCTTATGGCTATCCTACCACTACTCAGGATGACTCCTTAGATACTGCCTTCAGGCTGCCTCAGTAGTATATATACCCAGCCACCATGTACCATATCCTTAAGCAATTCCTACTTGGGTTTTCACCTTCACCAGTCTCTTTGTCCTCAGTCCTCAAGGGAATAGTGTTCCTTGTTTCCTTTGTCCATGATCCTTAATTGCTCCAGTATAGCAAACCCTTAATTGCCCATTAGGCATAACTCCTTGGTCTCTGGTAGTCTAACTACCTGACCCTGAGGCCCTTAAAATCTTCATCACCAGCCACAACCCCAAGACTCCTTGGCTTGTCCCTGAGCACATTAGCTCTCATAATCTTCAACATTGTCCCTTTGGCTAGTCAATCTGTTATGATTCATATGGACCCCTATTCTTTTTCCTCTTCTTCTTTTGATTTCTCCTTTCTTCCCAGACAATAGAGACTTGTTTCTTCTCCTAGATCTCGATTTTCTCACATGATCAGCCATGCACAATCATTCTTTTCTTAGATACTCCTATGTGTTTCCCTTTGCACAGCCTTGTGCTTATTTATACTTACTTTTCCCTTCATCATGGACAGCTTCACTGATTGCAGTTCACTGCGCACTTATACTTAGATCCCATAGCCTTATGGCTATCCTACCACTACTCAGGATGACTCCTCTAGACAGTGCCTTTGGATTGCCTTAGTAGTATATATACCTAGCTGCCATGTACTTTATCTTTAAGCAATTCCTACTTGGGTTTTCACCTTCACCAGTCTTGCCTCAGTCTTTTGTCCTAAGGGAATTGTGCCCCTTACTCCTTCATCCTTTGTCACTCAATCCTAGACAAAGAGGAACCCTTGAGCATCTCTTGTATGAGAACCTTGATCCCTGGTAGTCTAACTACCTGACCCTGAAACCCCTTTTGAACCTTCACCTCTGGCCATGACCCCAAGACCCCTTGGCTCATTCCTGACTATGTCAGCACCCTTTGTAACTCCCCTTGGCTAGTCAATCTAGGCCGAACCTTCATCCCTCAGTCCTTTGACTTGTAAAGGTGGTCCTTACCAAGTCTTTGCTTGTCCCTACCCAGGCCAAGTGTAACACAATCTAGGTCTGAAACTTTTGTCCCTTGACCCTTTTGACTTGTGCAAGTGATCCTACCAAGTCTTCACTTGTTCCTACCTGGGCCAAGTGTAACACACTTCATGTCCACCTTTGCATGTTCTAATGCCAACTGAGCACTCTCCTAATATACCATCATCATCTCCATAAAATCATCTGCTCATGGATTTTGCAACTCTTTCTGTCCATCATGCCCAATACCAGGATTCCAACCATAATTGAGTAGAAATGGAGATTGTTTGGTGCTTGCATGTATCATTTGATTGTGGGAAAACTTGGCCAATGCAAGCCACTCACTCCAATTGTTTTGGTAATGATTGGTGTAGATTTGAAGATACTGTTTCACCTCTTTATTGTAGCATTTGGTGAGTCCATTCATCTGTGGGTGATATGTGGTGGATAGGTTTCCCTCAATCTGAAGCTGCTTGTATATGTCCTCCATGAATGATGAGATGAATTGAGGTCCCCAGTCTGAGACAACCTTTTGAGGGGTACTGTGAAGTTTGAACACACGATTACAGAAGATTCATGCTATGCCTAATGCAGTGATATCCATTGTGACAGTGAACAAATGGATCATCTTTGAGAATTCATCAACAATCATTAGGATGGCATTCTTGCCATGAGATTCTGGGAGTGGGCCAATGAGGTTGAGATCAATGATATCCCATGGTGTGTTGGGGATTTCCTGTGTATGTAAAGCAGTTTTTGATAGTTCAACATGAGACCTGGTCTTTTGACACTGGTTGCACCCCTTCATGTATTGAACAACATCTTTCTTGATAGCAGGCCAGTAATACCTTTTAGCAATAAGATTTTTGGTCCACATAATGCCAGGGTGGCCAGCAAAAGGATGGTTATGGTGCATCATGATTAGTCATTCTTGTAGTTGGTTGTTTTTTGGCATGTACGTGTGATCTCACCAACAGATTCTCCCCTCAACCCTTGTCCAATCCAAACCCTCACATTGTAGTCCTTTTTTTAACCAATCCTTCCACCTTGTATTGTAATTTTCCAATCTCTTGATCAATCACTGAAGTCATTGAGCCATTTTGTATTTCTTGATTAATAATGTGGTTTGTGGAAAAAGGCAAGTGGATGAAAAGTGAATCCAGTAAGAGTACAATCTGTTTGTTGTCATGGCTCCCTTTTGTAAAATCTGGCCTCTGGGATAGTGGATCAGTGGGGTTCATCTTGCTAGGGTGATGAGAAAGAATGAAGTGATATTCTTGAAGAGTTTGATGCCAATGTGCCTGGTGATGAAAAAGGTCTTGGAGATGTTGAAAGAATTCCAAACTCTTATGATTAGTGAGAATCTGGAAGGGAACATAGGTATTGAGCAAGTAATGATGCCATTCCTACAAGGCAAACATGATGGCTGCAAGTTCAAGATTGGCTGCATGATAATTATGCTTAGCGTCAGACAGGGATTTAGAAATAAAGGCAATGGGATGCCAGCAATATTAGTAAATCTCATATCCACTTTACATAGCTTTACAACACTTTAACAGTAACACAAAGTGATTTTTACAAGCTAAAGTGATAAAGGCAACTAAAGTTGCATCAAGTGCCAAAGTGCAAGTCATCATTATACTTCAGATTTCAAGTGCTATTATGTAATGTGACTTGTCTTGCTTGCTACCACATGCTTTTGTCATCATGAATAACATCACTTACACATGGGTTAGGATGGGAGCTATACTTGATACATTTTGGCATCAAACCAAAATAATCCATCCATCCAATCAATACCTGGTATGATGATATACTTGGCATGGATATGAATTATACATGAAGATCATGCTGCAAAAAAAAAAAAACACATATTTGAAATAGGAAAGTTTCCAAAATAACATCAAATATATATACCAAAGGTATTCATCTTGTATATGGATCAAACCATTCAAATCAATAAATAATCACATGAAATTGTTTGTCATATGTAGCAGTTATACTGTACATATGTATGTATATCACAAATTAGCCACATATAATAAAGCTGATGTATGAGTTTATGCATTTTAGAAAAACATACAGTATGTACATATGTCCAACAACTGAACAAATAAACCTCAGTCCATAACTCCAATAATGGAAAACCGACATATTTACATGCACTTTCATTATTCTGAAGAAATCTGATCATCCATATCAAATGTGACAAAATGTGTGATGTCACCAAGACATATTTTGAACATGCATACTCTCCACAGATGATCCAATGATGGATCATCAACATTTGACATTACCTTATGTAAAGTGTTGGAATGTGCCACAATTTGAATGCTCTCTAGAATACTGAGTCCAGTGATGTTTGAGGAAAGTTTGTTTGATTTTGAAGGTGTTTTCACAAGATAAAAAACAAGTAAAAACAAGATGAAGGATGCTGTTGAAGCAACAAAAACCTGTCTTCCAGATTAGTAAACATATCTGCAATACTTATTCATGAAAATGTCACACCCACAGGAGTTTTATTGATCTATGGAAACCTCAGAAAATTATACAAATATATGCAAATATGCTCACATTAAGTCTCCAGGCAGTTGTTGCTTGAATAACTGAACTTTTACCAATTGACCTGTCAAATCCTCCTTGAATTGAACCCAGTTGACCACCTACAATATTTTTGTAAAAGACAAGACAACATGCATAAACTTATTTAGCATGACATTTAAAACATACCCATCCAAACTAGACCTGCCATGGACTGTCCTATGGCCTGCTCTAATTCACTTGAACTAAGTGCATACAAGGTGCTGTTACTATTGATGCACTTTTATCATTTTTTGTTTGAGATTGTGATTGACATTACAAAAGGAAAGACACACTTGCTTGGTGTAGAACGCCATGTGAACTTATCTTGAATGCAAAAGCTAAACCCATCTGTTATATCTATCTTATTCAACTAATGAATAAAAATGAATAATTACTTTCATCTAAAAAAAAAACATATCACAGATATGAGATTGGCAAATTGATTATTGTACATTTCTGATGACCATAACTTCCATGGAACAGAATTGTTCTGATTCAGATTTGGGCTTAAGGTTCCAGCTTGGATATTCAAAATAGCATCAATGGTTGTTGCTGATAAAGAGCATGCTGAAAGATATGCCATAACTTCAAGACCATCACCTGTGTACATGTGATATGTTGAATATACACATCTTTATTATTTTAATATTTTGTACTTACTTCCTGTTATGTTAACACCAACATCCATTATGCTGTTTTCAATTGCCTCATCTAGGACAACTCCAGTTGTAATAAGCAAATATAGGTATTCTGAGCATTGTGGACATCCTCGGAAATTATCATACTACATATGTATAATCCACATAAAATTTGATTATGGTTAAAAATAGAACACTCACTGAAAACATAGATGAGATATGGTAAACCTGATTTGCTGCAATTTGAATTTCTTGTAGGGTAACCTTATATTCTGAAACAGGTAATCAAACATGTATTAAAATCACATTGAAGGAAAATTTACCATAGAGAATAAAACTTTCAAACCCAAGATAATTTGAAAAGCTAAGCCTTGGTGCTCCAAAGTTGGTGAAAGTCAAATTTGGTAAAAGACTACAAGATGTTTGCACAATAGTTGCATTCACAGTTGCATTCATAAGGTTTGGATTGCTAGAATCCAGGATATCATAAAGAATATTGCCAAGAAGTCCATCAGTGGGAATACTGGAAAATAAGTTGCTAGGTGGTACACTTTGAAAAACCCCTTCCCAGCTTCCATTGAACAGGATAGTGTTGCTTGGCCAAGTTATATTTGACTGTATGGTGATGGTGGAAATATTGTTAAAAGCTGTAAATTCCATGATGGTGGAAGAGGTGATGTGGAGAGTGGTGATGGATATTAGGTAGATTACTACACCAAGGAGTGGAGGAAGGGATGACACCATCTTGATCTGCTGACAGAGTACATGGAATGCTGCTCCAGTACCAGACCATGCCTGAACCATATCATTAACAGCTGTCAAATAATGATGCTCTTGAATCATGGCTGATACAGCAAGTTGTTGAGTGATAAATAACAATCCTGCAGTATAACACTAGAAAATATGTATCAATATAATAAAAATAAATAAAAGTATATCATACATGATGAACTTACAACATAGAATGCCTGAAATGAGACAGCAAGAATTGTTGATATCCATGGTCTATCTGTTGGCATTGTAATATGATGTTCTGGATGGAACTTCAATAGTATAAGCAAGATGACATGTAATCCAAACAGGATTCCATGAAGAACATAACACAATAAATGTGCAGTACCTGATTATGGTGATACTGTAGTTAGGCATATTTATTAAATAAAGGCTGATGACAAACATTTTGCCTCAGGTTCTTGTGAACATGAAGCATGAGCAGCTGCATCTGGTTGAATGCCAATGTCATTGATTATGGGCAATCTTGATGGCTTTGATTCTAGATCAGCAAGACAAATATTGGCCTTCATTCCCATCAACCTTAATTGATCAGGTGTAAAATCTGGAGTCACTCTCATGAAGTCATATGAGTATATGGAATGAACTGATATCCAGAAAATATGCAAGATGTTTGAACTGATTGTTGATGCTCTAGGGTGAATGAGCTTGTAGTCATGTAGCATCCAAGCCATAACAATCACAAGAACAAGGGAGATAATCAAGCTGATCAAAACCTATCAAAATTAAATACTATATACCATGCTTATGTGTATACATGAGATAAAACTTACAGGAGTTGTATTAGCCTTTAGTAACCAATATGAATTGTCATTTGCGAGAAACACAAATAAATAAATGAATATAAAGCTTACATTCAATCTGAGTGCAAGAATAGAAGCAGTTATTAAACTAACCCCAGTATTTTGCTGAAAACCTCCATTAGTGGCTCCAGCTGTTTTGTTTTTGAAGTTGAACCAAACAAAATACAAACACCAATAACTATTATATTCACCTAACCATATGTATGAAGCTGCAACTTGGGCCACTGTGCTCTCCATTTCTTCTCTTTGAAGATATTTTAAAGTTCCTGATTGTTTTGTGGTTTGAGCTAAAGCAGAAACCCAGGCAATGTCCAACAGATTATTTGCATATCTTTTCAAAAAAAAAAAAAAAACCACATGTCAGCATAATTGGAAATAAATGATGCACATGTAGATTACAACTTACACATCAGCATTACTAATATATGCACATTCCTCATCTCCAACAGGTAATGCTATTTCCTGACAAAATAAATATCTTATTGAAAATGAATTTTGAGCAATATTCAACTATGAGCAAATCAATCCAAGTAAAGTGGAGATGAATTTTGCACTTACTCCCTGAGTTAGATCTGTAATAAATCCAGCTGTCCAAATTTCCCAGGCTTTGAAACTGTTGTTAACAGTATATAATGCAGAAGCATCAGCTCTTCCATTTTGCATAGGAAGGTAGGTTACTGCTTTTGTTGTGTTGAGTGTGCATGCAACAAGATAAGATGTACTTGAAAGGTTGGCATTAGGATTGATTGCATCAACTAAAAAAGTATAAGCAATAGTCTACTGATACACTCTCCATAGGAAAGCAGACCTGAAGTCCTGATTGGATTTGTTGAGAATATAGCATGATTACATGATATATGATCACATGATGATTGAGTAATCAATGTCTAGAATCACTGTAAAATGTGATCACCTGACTTCAGTCTTGAACGTCAAGAGAATGTGACTTGCTCACATGACTCAACGTCACCTGACCTTCATAGAATGTCAGAGAATGTTCTAGTACTTGTACAGAACATACCGGAATGTTATGGAATATCACGGAACCCTTCGGGTATTCACGGAACTTCATGAAAGCTTATGGAACACAGTGGAACACTGTAGAACATTCCACAAGCTTACTCATCATGCTTACATTATACTGACACTGTCATATTTGAAATAGAGATACTTATGCTATTGGTTGGAATACGATAGAATATTGTAGAAGGTACTAGAAGGATGACTAAGGTATTACTCATCCGTTTACTGTAGTAAACACGTACATACAACCTAGCATGTATATAAGGTGGGCCTTAAGCCCAACCTCTCTTTCTTCAGTTCCCTCACTATGAGTGCTCTGAAGCGTAACATGCTTACTTGCCCCATTACTCGTTATCACTCGTAATACCTGCTCAATAGCAGAGACCTCTGCCGGTCCATCGTAGCCCTCTTGTATAACACTTCGTGAGTGTTACAGTTATATGTTCTCTTTGTACTCTTGTTTCTCCCTACGCGCACCACTTATTCTTTTCCCATTTACTCGATGCTTACGCGTCCCTTTTGTTCTTTTCATTTCCGATGCTGCGCATCGTTTACTCATCTTTGTTTACTAACGCTTACGCGTTCTTGTTCTTCACCATTCCATGACATTCTACGCTTACGCGTCGTCTAGTATATAGTCCATTCGTGTACGACGATGTACTTTATTCTCGATCTGCGCAATCTAGCGTACTCTTGAGTCACCCTCAGTCTCAGTCACTCAGTCCCTCAGTCCTTAGTCCGCCTTCCTGGCGTGGTCCTTCGTCCCTTCGTCCCTTCGAGCTGAGTTGTACCTCTTCGTGAGTGTCCTGCTCGTTGGTAAGTCTTTGACATAGTCTCGACCCACTCGAGGTACGCCCTGCGTAACAGTGAGTAGTTCTACGAAGTATTTCCTCTGCTTCTACGCTGTGCTGCTACCAAGCCTTAGCCCCAGCTTGGTTTATTTTGTTCAAGTGGTGGCTACCATCTCGACAGGATTTTCAGAATCCAAATGAAAGGCCTCTCCAATAAAATTATCCAAATTTATCCCAGTGCTAACTTGAAATATCATATAGTCCTTGCATAACAAACATTCCTAAAATAGTGTATTTAACACATATTGACAGCTGAAATAACTTACTGCTGGTGATGACATAGCAGACACCATATTCACAGGTCCTGTTGCAGACATTGATATCCATTAAAAGCAAGAACATCAAGTGAAGAAATTTGCCCACCTGCTAGCCAAAAATAAACCTCACCTAGTCCATCAATCTCAACCAAATAGACCTCTGTTGTTAAGTCCAATGTGGCAGCTGAGAGATTTGAGAGCAATCCACATTCAGCACTGATGGTAGTAGTATTCACAGTGGCTCCAATATAGCCATAGCCAGATGATGAAATGTCATACAAAACATTCCCAGTGATCCCCTTTCCAGTTGAAAACAATGGCCATAGGCTTGTCAGTGGAGAGATAATACCCCAGTCCAGGTTTGAGAGATTTACAGTTGAGGAGGGCCACACTATTGTTGATGGAACCACATCCACCACTGTGTCATTGAATGCCTCAAATTGGACAACAGATGATGAAATGATGTGTAGGCCAGAGATACAACTGAGATATGCCAGTGTCAAGAGTATTGCAACAGGTGATGAAATAACCTTGGTTTGCTGCCATAGTATATGGATTGCAGCACCAATTCCATTCCATGCTCCACATATATCATGTAAGGCAGTGAGCTTTTGTTGTTTGCTCATCACTATAGATGTAGCAAGATGCTGTGTTATCAATACTAGAACAGCAGTGTATAACTTCACATATGCATATAGTCATCTCAGCACTATCCAGTCAAACATTTGAGAGAACACACAAGGTAAAATGCCTGCAGAGATGCTTTTAAGGCAATGGTTGCGATGGTATTGTTGATCGAGATCGTGAACCGATGCTCAGGATGTGTGAATAATGCTGAAACAAGGACTACATGGATGAGGATGAGAATCAAATGGAGTGCATAACACCAGTAGAAAAGGGTTATAGCATGGCTGCATATTGTTTGGGAGCTGGTCTGGATTCCATCTTGGAGAAGCACTATACAAAAGTGAGCGCTCGATGATGCATCGCGATCAGCACGAAACCACTGACTTTTGCTGGATGGGTCGCCTTGGAAAACTGTCACAGAGGTGATGTCCAACTCCATAGGCATAGATGAATGGATGGTACTGAAACGATGCAGGGGATACACGTCGGTGGCCATGTCGACAAATTTCTGTGGCCGGGATGATGGTGGAGAAAAAGAAGGAGTGCTGTGCATAGGCATCGCCTGACGCCACTTTCATCATCACGTGGACAAGGACCAATGCTAATTTCCGCCTCACCATCTTTGTTTGCACCGTAGACATGAAATAAATTGACCACAACAGGGGATAGAACTACTGCTACTTGTACACGACACTACCAAAAAATGGGATGTAATCAGGCGAAAATTCGGGCCAAATTTCACGGTAGAATATTTGGGGAAGGGGCAGTAGATTTTGTGCGTGTACCAAAATTAGTGCTCTGGGGGTGATACGGCGGTGATACTGTGGCAGCTGGCACACCTGCCACTATTGATACAATATTGGCATCCCACTACAACAGTCTGATCCTGCATAAGAGAGGAATACTAGAAAGTTCAACACAGGAACCAGTATTCTGCAACGAGTGGTAGGCTTTCGCGAGACAGGTACCAGCATGCTTGTGCACCTATGATTGGAGCATCACAGAGAAGTCATTTACTCTACTCTTGACTGCCTTGTGATGACTGCTAGACCAGCATGAGAATCTACCTACTTCCACCCACATTAGCAAAAGATCAATGCCTATTTTGCTCTAGCAAGTCTATTGCACTCTAGCGGAATCTAGCGGAACTTGGAATAGCCTAGCTACGAGCCTAGCGCCACCTAGCACGCACTACCATGTTAACATGAGCCTGGCGCAACCTAGCGAGACTATCGTCTCATCGCCAGCCTGTTGGCGCCTGGCCTAGCTAGTCACCACGTACATAAATTCTACCGGTACACAAAAAAAAAAAAAGCTAGATCAAAATACAATTTCATTTGCATGATGATCAGCATATTTATTCACATAATAAGAATTAAACGTGTCCAGGGATAAAGACGAAGTGAGGCTTGGAGGGATAGTTCCCTCACCAAACACCGGAATCAAATGTGCTGCCCTATATATCACATCAATGTGTTCGACGGATTGAACCCGTTGCCCACGATGATCGACTTGTGGACGGACCTTCCACAGTCCAGTAATTGGATCAAGAGAATTTCCTATCCGTGCAAATCTGTCAACCAACGCACATGGACAGAGCCTGCCATTGAAGATGAAAGAAAAAAAAAGACGGACACAGCCAATAATCATGCCTCTCATCCCGCGACAGTTCTCGTTGACAACCATGAAGACACAGTCATGACGTGCTTCGCGACCTCGCCAGGAAGGCGTGGCACGGATCCACTCGCGCCGCATACCGTAGATTCCTGATATGTCAGA
>JBBPMV010000052.1:0-43227 GCA_038090495.1 Heimioporus retisporus | reverse complement strand
GAGAGCAAAGATAATCTCAAGTCTGTGTTATTTGGAACTCTGCTATGGGAGTCCGTCTGACATGCCCAAACATATTTAGGGTGCTAATGGACAATTTCAGTCCAGCCCAGTATGACCGTTTCGAGGCATACAGACGGCACGCGCTCCCAAAGCAGGCTGTCAGAAGAGTAAGCTATGCTACTATTTTTTTCCTCGGACTAACAAACTGCTGTTTCAAAAGGTAATACAGCAAACCACAGGACAACAAGTGTCTCAGCCAGTTGCTCAGATAGTTGCTGGCTTTGCAAAGGTGTTCGTGGGTGAAATGGTGGAGAAAGGTAGAGTTGACTTTGCCCCTGGTTTCAGGTTGCCTAACTTGTTTCTGACAGCGAGAACCGTACAGGCACGCAGAGGCGATACTGGCCCGCTATCCCCGGACCATCTACGAGAGGCGTACAGGGTTTACCAGGCAGAAACAGGGAGGGTGGGTAGTGCAAGAGCTGGGAGAGGCAGGAAGCTATTTGTGAGATGATGTGATAGTACAGCTTTTTGTTGAATGAGATGATGGATCTACAGGGTATACATAAACCTATGTTCTGCTTATTAGTGAGTATTAATCTAGTAGTGGTAACCTGGGCTGTTGTCATCAACTTACTGGGGGTTTGATTTCCCTTGCAATACATTGCAGAATGATAGAGCAGTCCATAAAATTTTGGTGCAGGGGTGGGTTTTAATATGCATCTCTGACTAAAATGTCTCAATTTGGCAGGTGCAGTAGTTTGTCATGCAGAGTACTACTTGGTCTTGTTGAGAAATAAAGAATGAATCATGAAGTTCCATGCTGACATTCTATCAGCCAGACTGCTGGGAGTATATAACATCCAGTTAAGTGTGAGCTACAGTACACCTCACCAGTCCCCTCCTGTGCTCACTATTTTTTGCTCATGAATAATCAGTATGCTCATCATCTAGCAGTGGCATACTATGCCAGTGGTCAGGCTGGCATCTACCCTGCTGCATGCCTGCATGGGGATGCACATTGTCATCCCCATCCTTTTCCTGTTCCACCTCTGCCTCCTGGATGGCAACAGAACTCCACTTGGAGAAAATTCAGTCACAAAAATAATATTCTTACCATGACATCAAGGGAGTGTAAGGTATATTTTCTTCCACATTCCATCACACAGACATCAATTCCACCAGTGCATCAGCACAATGCATTGATCCAGTGCTATATAACTCACTGCTGAGCAAACTCTACAATCCCAGTGAGAGAGTGGATTTTGGCTCTTGTGAGTGGGACTTCTTCTTGCTGGTCATTTTCACATCCAGCTGCTTCAGTAGGCATCTGCATGGGTGTACCCATGGATGTTGGGACCTCAACCCACACCCATACCCACAGAAAACCCACACCCACACCCATGGACATGGGTTTTCCCATGGGTATGTGTGGGTTTTTCCACAGGTATTGTGGGTGCTGCCTAACCGGGTATCACAGTTGTCATGCAGTTCAATGTTGTCATTGTAGGATGCAAGACAATGGCCAGGGGTGAAACAAGCAAGGTGATGGCCAGTGGTGATGGTTGAGGGAAGGGTAGGAGCACAACATGGTGACAGCAACAACAGTAACAGCAATAATGATAATGTGATGACTGTGGTATCACAGTCATTGCACCATTGTTGTTGTTGTTGTGTGAGATGGAGAGTGGGTGTGAAACAGGTGAGATGGTTGAGGGAGGGGTAGGGGTATAGGGCAGTGGCAGTGTGAGCAGGATGGTGGCATGTGGTAGAGGTTGATGGAGGGACACAATGTTGAAACAGTCAATTAGCACTTCCGACCAGAAGCCCCTATTCCGGAAGTGGTAGTTCTGGAAGCCCCTATTCCGGAAGTAGTAGTTCTGGAAACCCCTATTCTGGAAATAATAGTTCCAGAAATAATATATGTTGAAGTAATTGATTAGTCAGTTCCAGAAGTTCTGAAAGCCCCTATTCCGGAACTGGTGTTCCAAAAAAGGAAGTTCCAGTAGCCCCTATCTCCAGAAGTTCTGGAAGCGGAAGCACCAGAAGGACAATCCCGAACTGGAAGTACTTGACATCAAGAAATGTTCTAGGAATACTCCAGAAATGAAGGATCACTTAGGAAATAAAGGAACAATTTGGGGATGTCATTGGGATGTCATCGGAAGAGTTATTGCAAAATAACATGACTCCTTCAACTGTGCATGATATCATGGTGACTGTGCACTACTGTGCACACTGCACATGATATGAAATAAGAGCATTTTTCAAGAATCAGCTCTGCTTGTATTTAGAATATAAATACTGTACATTTTGTAGTAGATAGAACAGTGCAATAAGACTTAATCTTTTGCTCTCTTAACTCTCACTCTTCAATCTGGAACTCTTCTGAGTTCCATTACTCTACCAAGTTTAAACTCTGCTTAAAAACAGTGAGTCTCACACTATCTCCCTTTTATTTGTTGTACTGTGCACTACAGAGAGAGTACATATAGTACACTAGCCATGTAACTATTCCCACTCTCTTTAGGTTATGAGCCCTGCCTAGATCAGCTGGGAACTAGAATACTGTCATAGATATATTCCTGAAACATGTCCCAAGTACACAATTCCTCCTCTGAGGACATTCCGTCTTTGGTATCTGTTTCTCTCACCTGATCTGAGGTGATAGCAGAGCTTGAGGCTCTTTCTCTCTGCATAAGGAGCTCCATAGGGGAAGAATCCCTTTTGGAAGTTTTGGGCCATAATTTTGCTGTGTGGACCACTGCCCATACCTTTAATAATATTGGATGGACAGACAAGAATACACCAACTACACTAGCATTAAATGGGGCAGATGTACAAGAAATTTCACTTTCTTTTCTACTTTCCAATACACAAGTGGATTCTGACCTACAACATGTAGAGATTCGTCTTCTGGACAGTCCCTATCAGACTGTAGAGATAACAGATATTGCACTTGTAAGTACACCTGTTCCATCCAATCTTCCTTCCAGCATTGCTATTCCTTCTGGTGAAGTCACCACCAACTGGGAAGAACCAATTGGCACTCAGACTACCTATCCAGTTGATAATCATTGATGTTTCTGGCTTGGTTTCATTCCAGACAATTTTTCTGTTTCAAATTCCTACTGTGGAGGACAGACCTTGCAATGCCTTATCAGGCATCAAGAGTTTTTAAACTGTTACCAACCTTCCACCATTCCACCTCATTCCACTTCTCCTTACTCTGTTGCTGCTACCTCTGGTAGTCCATCACCAACAGAAGACACAAAGGGTAAGGACCAGCAGACATCTGCTGAGATTCATACTGATGAAGGGATATTCATTCCTCAGCCACCAACTCCTCCTACTTCTAGCTCTAGCGACCAGCAGAGTTCTGCTGAGAATCAATATCAAACACCAGAGGTAGGATCACCTATGGTGATATCACCATCTTCTGCTGAGGTACCTGCTCCTGCAGTTATCCCTCGTCCACCTACTCCTCCTATACCTTGTTGGGTTTTACCTCCTTCATTGGGTTCACCACCCCAGGAATTAAGATTTCAACTTCCTACCTGTCATCAGCTGGCACATTCCATTCTGGAGTGTTCCAAACACAATCTAGTTGAACCTGAACCATTTCAAACTATCTTCTCACCTTGTCCATCTCCACCTCCATATTCCATTCCAAATCAATTTTCAAACTTCCAATCCCTTCTAGTTCTGATACCTTCTGAACAGTTCTGAACTGGTTCTGACTCGGAAACAAGATACTTCATTCCACCTCATCCTACTTGTCCCTCTCCTCCAGAAACTTCATCTACTATTCAATCTATTTTCAGTGATGAATGTGCAGAACATGTCCTTGCAGACATACTCTGAGAACTTGGAGTACAGCCCAAACCTGCAATCCCTGTGCCCCCTCCAATGTCTCCATCTACAAGACTTCCAGATCGTGAAATTCAGCTATGCACCAGTCATGTACAATGACACCATTCTGGAGTATCTGGTTCTGGTCCAGAACCAATTCACTTGTCCTCAAACTCCAGTCATACTAACAGGTGCAATGCCAATATTCCACGACAACAAAAGGCACCCACATCTTCAGGAACCATCTCCTCTAATCCTCAATGACCAACAACTGGACCAAACACCATCCACATCCCTGCCCAACTTCCTGTCAGGACCGATAATGAGGTTCCCTGAACTAGTCTATGATGAAGAAATCAGCAGGCACATTCCTTTCAGACCTGAGGTTCCAACTCCACTCCATCCACAACAACAGACTCTAGTCACAATTGACCACTGTGACATAGAAATACCAGAATGGAAGGAACATCTGGAAGACATTGCAACCCCTCCTCAGGACATAGTTTGGGTACAAGCTCCCAGATTCCTACTGCACCTACAGATTCTGCTCAATGCAGTGCAAGATTTTGGTCTCGACTATGCTCTTGCCAACACCAACAGACATGTGAGCTTCTTTGAGATCAACATGAGGATACTAGGTCATGAACCCAGTGATGCTTCTAAATACAAGGATCCTGGACTTCTGATCATGGGACCTATAATCTCTGGTTTATTGTATCATGGTGAATGATTACATGAATGGTTGGAAGCATATGGTTGGGCCACTCCAGTTCAAAGCTATGAGGACACCCCTCATTGTCTGGTTCGTGGTCAAGGATATGAGATTTTTTCACAGGACACAGATGAGTATGCTTGGATTTGGAAGATGCAGAAAACTGGTACTCCAAATTTTATTTTTGATGAAGTCATCGGAAAATGATACTATGAGTGGGATCACACAGGAGAAGCTACTTTGAGACTTTGGTTTGAAACAGATGATGAAATTCCTTACAACACTTTTGACCAGAACTATCAGTTGATTGAAGAGAACTATCAGATGAGTGACTACTATACTCAATGGGAAAAACAAGATGTTCATTGGGATGTTCCTACCCAACACCAATGGAACAAGGAGTTTGACAAACACATGTGTGCTGCTTTTTGCCAAAAATACCCTGTGTACACTTTCATGGCTCAACAGCTCTCTAATGTGTATTGGCAGAACTACAACTCCCACAAACACATCACTTTCTACATCAACAGATTAGACCACCTGGATATCAACAAACAAACTGTTCAAAGGCAGGCTGATGAATTCTATAAAGATTTACAAGTAGAATGTGCCCATTACCAAATTGCTCAAGAAGCCATCCTCATCAAAACTCAAGAACTCATTCACTTCTGAGAAGCCAATGAATTGGCAAGACATTGGATTCTACAGCTTAACACCAAGCTTGAAGCTGCAAGAGGGCTGGTCTGTCTTTGAAAGAAACCACCCACAATAAGCTTGAGCTATAGAAGAAAAGCTGCACGAGTTTCTAGAGCCATTGCCAATGAAATGGCTGCTGCCAGTCTCTTATGGTGTTCACTATGCCAACAAAAAATGGTATTTTGTCAGTAGAAAGCATTTTTCAAGAAACACTTTCTTTGATCTAGCTTTTTCTCCTGGTCCATCCATCATCACTCTGTACTGTTCCTGTGCTAAGTTTTATTACTTCTGGGACTCTTCTTCTGATACTGTTATAGAAAGCTACCATTATATCTCAACACTTTATTTTGAAGCTTTTGAGGAAATCCTCAATCAACCAGACTCTCAGTGGTACCAAGATAATGAAGCATTATGGACTGTAGTTTACCCAGAAGAGGGAAATATGTATGGAAAATGACATCCTCAGAAACCTTCAGAGAAATGAATTCAGAGAAGATATAAATGGAGGAAAAAGAAACATCACTCTAGACAATCACATGATGAGGACACAAGCACTCTTGCTGTAGAAGGACTTTTGAAACAAGAAACAAACATGGAAACCACAGAAACATCAAAATCTGAACATTTTTTGATCTTGGATACTTCTGAAAATATTCTGGAACATTTCCAAAACACTTCTGGAACCCTTCTGGAGCCCCTTGGAATGCTTCTGAACCCTTCTGGTTCCATTCCAGAATGTTCCCATGCTCTTCCGGTTCAATTCCAATTCATTTTTCCTACTTATTCTGATGTTTTCTTCACAAATGCTGATTTTAACTCCATCACAGTTGCTGCTTTCATTCCTTGGTAAACTATGGCAGCCATCAAGATTGGACAAGAAATCACCAGTTGCATCAAGCCTCTGGAAGGACCCTCCAACTATGTTGTTTGGGCTTCCCAGATGTGAAATGTCATCACCATGCTTGGAACCTGGAGTATTGTTGATGGTACTTCACTCTGGAGTAGCCAGAAAGACAACAATGAGAAGGCTCATTGGATCAATCATGATCAACAAGCTGCTGCTCTCATGGGTTCCTATATGCTCCCTTCTATGCAACATCTCATCCCAAAATCACACAGTTGTTACACTTGGCCCAGGTAGGGACAAGTGAAGACTTGGTAGGATCACCTGCACAAGTCAAGGAACTTGAGGGGCAAGGGTTCGGCCTAGATTAACTAGCCAAGGGAGTTATGAGGGGGCTGATGTAGTCAGGGATGAGCCAAGGAGTCTTGGGGTCATGGCCAGGGACGAAGGTTTCTAGGGTTCAGGGTCAGGTAGTTAGACTACCAGAGTTCAAGGGGAGTCTCGTAATGGAGATGATCAAGGGGAGTCTCATAGTGGAGATGATCAAGGGGAGTCTTGTAATGGAGATGATCAAGGGTTCTTCTTTGTCTTAGGATTGAAGGCAAAGGTCAAAGGAGTAAGGGGCATGATTCCCTTAGGGCTGAGAGCTGAGGCAATACTGGTGAAGGCGAAAACCCAAGTAGGAATTGCTTAAGGATAATGTACATGGCAGCTGGGTATATATACTACTGAGGCGGCCCAAAGGCACTGTCTAAAGGAGTCATCCTGAGTAGTGGTAGAATAGCTTTAAGGCTATGGGGTCTAAGTATAAAGCACAGCATGCTGTGGTCAATGAAGCTGTCTGTGATGAAGGGAAAAGTAAGAGTATAAATAGTGCAGGGCAGTGCAAGTGGAAACACATAGGAAATCTAAGAAAAGAATGATCGGGCTTGACTGACCATGTGAGAGAGTTGTGATCTAGGTGAGGAAATGAGTCTGTACTGTCCAGGAAGGAAAGAGAAATCAAAGGAGGAAGAGGAAAAAGAATAGGGGTCTGAGTGAATCATAACATTACCCCCATTGTATGGTGAAATCCCCAAGTTCACCTTAGTTAAACATGTCCCCTTCATTGTCGATGTGGTCAGCATCGTCAATGTCAAAATTGACATTGTCCCAAGCCCAGGACATGTCTTCATTGGTGGTGGGGTTCCAGCTGTTGGCGTCCTCCCAGGAGTCATCTCGGTTGTAAAAACCCCGAGCATCCCCAGTTGTGGCCATGCTCGTAGTTGCAGTAGTGGCATGGTTTGTGGGCATGTCATGGGGGGTTGCAGGGGTCAGTGCCAATGCTTTTGAGGCAGCATTTACAGGGGCAGAGGGAGCAGCAGGAGGGGCAGTGACCAGGGGCCCAGTGGTGACAGTGGTGGCAGGTGAAGTTGCTGCAGTCCCAGGTGCGGTGCCCACACTTTTTGCAGTGGTGGCAGCAAGGGCAGCAGTTGGGGGAGTGGGAGTTGATTTGGTGTTCCTGCTCCCATCCAGAGGGAGCAGGGGTAATGGTTTCCTCTGTTGGGGTATCAACAGGGATTGGGAAGGGGGTGGTGCCTGTAGTGACCAGGTGGAGATCCCATGGGCAGGTGCTGGAGAGGTCAAGCAGTGAGGAGGCAGCTTGTAAGGTGGCAGGGGTGTGTGCAGGGGTGGGGAGAGGTTCGATGTTCTCTTGGTCTGGGTGTGGGGTTGGGGAGTGTCCTCAAAAGGAATCAGCAGATAGGAGGCAGTGAGGGACAGGGGGTAAGAATGTGATCGAGCATTTGGAGAAGTACATGTGTCTTTCATTGATGCTGAAAGCCTTGATCAGAGGCTGTAAGACGGGGTGGAGGACAGTGGCGGGGACTAGTTCTTGAATGAAGTGGCCAAAGCTGAGGTGGTACAGGGTGTTGAAGATTTCTTGATGCTGTTGCATCACGAGTACCCTTTGGGCGATGTTGTCAGGGGAGGGTCTGGCTATGAGGAAGGCCTTTTGGGCCCTGTTGGAGTCAAACATTTGCATGACATGTGTTATCTCCATGCAGAAGGTGTAGTGGTGATCAGTTTCTAGGTAGTGGCATGCCACTTTGTGGGTAAGTATCCAGTGGAACAGGAGTTGGCAGGTGGAGCGGATGAGGCGGTGGACATGGATGGGATACTCAGGGTGGACTGGGGTGGGGCGGAAGGAGGAGGGGGTCCCGACAGAGGAGGTGGCAAGGTTGGAGAAGAGCAGAGATGCGGAGGTCGGGGTTGGGGGAGTGGGGATGAATGGTCCGGAGGATGTGGTGATGGTGGAGGTGGAGGGGGAAACAGGGGTGCTGGTAGAGGAAGACATAGTTTCTGGGAGGGGGATTGCTAGGTCGAGAAGAACTAGTTTGAAGAGCGTTTGGGTGGAGAGGAACTGGTGATATGTCGTGGTGGGCGTTTGGATTTCTGAGGGAATGCAGCAGGTCGGAGGAGTTTATATTCAGAGAGGATGTCCTGTGTGTGTGATAGATCTTTTTCTGGTACCCATGAGTCGTCTTCAGGGGAATAGCCTTTCCATCTCATGAGGTACTGCCTGTGAGAGGGGTTGCCACAGTGTCTGATGATTTGTTCTATTTTGTACTCCTCTTCTCCACCAATCAGATCCAGTGGTGGAGAGGGGAAGTTCAGGCTGTGTATGCTGTTCTCATGATAGGGGGAGAGCAGTGAGGTGTGGAAGACATTGTGAATTTTCCAGGTGATTGGGAGCCATAGTTGATATGTGACTGGTGAGAGAACTTTGGTGATGGTAAAGGGGCCTTCTCTTTTTGCTGAGAGTTTTGGGTGGATGATGGATCTTTTGAGATTTTTGGTGTCCAGCCATACTTTATCTCCTTTGACGAATGGGGTGAATTTTCCATGATATCAGGATTTCATGAGTTGGCATGCAAGATCATGTGTAGCCAAAGCTTTGTCATGGGCAGCTGATAGTTCCTTGAGGCGAGATTCCAGTGCAGGTAACCATGTTTCAGAAATAACTGTGGGGAGGGGGCGGGGTTCATAACCCATCATGAGAAAGAATGGGGATTTTCTGGTGACAGAGTGTGGGCAATGGTTGTGGGCGAATTCTGCATTGGTAATATGTTCTGCCCAGGCTGTGGGATTGTTGCCACAGAAGATCTGCAAATAGGTTTCTATTTCTTGATTTACCCTTTTGGTTTCTCCATCTGTTTGGGGGTGGTAGGTGGTGCTGAGGGAAAGATCATATCCAAGTAGTTTCCCTAGTTCCTTTGTGAAGGTGGAGGTGAATTGAGGTCCCCAATCGGAGATTATCTTGTTGTATAGGCTGAATCTTTTGTATACTTTGTTGAAGAAAAGGGTGGCGATGCCTTCAGCAGAAGTGGTTTTCAGTGTTGGGTATAAAATTACCCCCTTTGTAAGCCTGTGGTCGACCATGACCAGTAAGGAATTGAATCCGGCAGATTCAGGGAGGTTGGTGATGAGGTTGCAGGAGATTTGCTGGAAGGGGCGGGAGCTCCGAGAAGGAATGGGGAGGGGAGGGGGTGTTGTGGGGTGAGTGTTGGCCTTGGCTTGTTGGCAGTGGGAACATCCTTCAACGTATTTGCACACAAAGGTGGCAAGCCTGGGCCACCAGAACTTGGCAGCCACCAGTTGATGGGTTTTCAGAAAACTGGGATGTCCTGCGGATGGGTGATTGTGGCAATGTTGAACAACAGAACAGCAGAGATCAGGGTTGCTTGGGATGTACACCCACCCTTGATAAGTGAGTATCCCCACATTGTATTTCCAGTTGGAAAGGCGGGATCATAGGGTGGTAGGGACTTCTCCCAAGAGGGCCTGCAAGGAGTCCAGGACGAGGGGGTCCTTCTTGGAGGAGACCCTTAATTTGTTGGTCAGGGCAGTGTCGATTCGATTGACGAACAGGGATTGGGGAAGCATGGTGATGTTGTGATTCTCTGTTTCATCATCAGGGACAAGATCAGGGCGGCGAGAGAGGGCATCAGGTCCTGCCAAGGAAGTTCCAGGGACGTGGATTAGGCAGAGATTGAAATCAGCCAGATCTAGCAACCACTGGGCCTGTCAGTGATTAAGATCTTGTGGTTGTTGGAAATATGTGAGATTCTTGTGGTTGGTGAAAACTTGAATTGGGATCAGGTGTCCTTTAAGGTATTGTTTCCACATTTTGAGGGCACAGATGATGGCAAGAAGTTCTCAGTCATAGATATCGTAGTTTCATTCAGTGGGGGAAAATGATTGCGAGAGATAGGAACAGGGTTTCCAGTCCCCATTGTTGTCTGTTTGGAGGAGGATTCCTCCAGTGGCATATTTGGAGGCATCGGTGGTGATGGTGAACAGTTTGGCAAGGTCGGGGAACTGGAGGACTGGTTGCGACAGGAATTTGTTTTTTAGTTCTTCGAAGGCTCTGTGACATTTGTCAGTCCACATCCATGGGGTGGTTTTCTTGGTGAGGTCAAGGAGGGGTCATGCTATATTGGAATAGCCAGGAATGAATCTTCTGTAGAAATTAGCGAATCCTAGGAAAGATCGCATGTCTTTGACTTTGGCTGGGGTGGGCCACTTTTTGATTCTGTTGAGCTTGACAGGGTTCATAGCTAGTGTTCCCGGTTTGATGATCATCCCTAGATATTCTACTTCTTTGGTGGTGAAGTAGCATTTGGAAAGTTTCAAGTGAAGGTCCAATTTCTTCATTTGTTGGAGAACCCTTTTTGTTCTTTCGGTGTGGGTTTCTTCGTCAGGAGAGAAGATAAGGAGGTCGTCCATGTAGATGATTAACTATCCTTCTGTGATCATGTCTTGGAAGGAGTTGTTCATGAACCTTTGGAAGGTAGCAGGAGAGTTGGTTAATCCAAAGAACATGACAGTGGGTTCAAAGAGCCCTTTGTGGGTTATGAAGGCTGCCTTCCATTGATGTCCATCCTTGATTCAGACATTATTGTATCCCCATCGGATGTTGAATTTAGTGAAGACCTTGACGTCTTTTAATTTATTGACAAGGTTGGAGATCAGGGGAAGGGGGTAGGCATCTTTGATTGTATGTTTGTTGACATATCTGTAGTCTTGACAGGGGTGAAGTCCTCCATCCTTCTTTTTGATGAAGAAGAAGGGTGAGGCTTGGGGGGAATTTGATGGACAGATCTTTCCTGCTGCAAGATTCTCATCAAGGAAGTCTTTGGTGGCTTTCCTTTCTTCAGGGTTGAGGGGGTAGATCTTTCCGACTTTTGGTTTGAATGTGTCGTCGAGGTTGATTTCATGGTCATAAGACTGGGATGGAGGTACCTGATCTGTGGCTTCTTTGGAGAATACTTCTTCATACTCCTTGTATTCATTGGGGAGGATGGTGGTGTCAGTGGGGTCTGCTTGCATGGAGAGTTCGGTGGCTTTGGTTAATTTTCTAACCATGGGGGATCCTAGGGGGTAGGCTTTGCATCTGTACTTGACAATGTGATCTACAACATTGATATCATATGCTCTCTCACAGAAGTGGTAGGGGTCTTCGAAATCAAGGTATCGACATAGATGTCCTTCTTTTGAATCATGTTCCATCTGGGTATGATTCATGGGCCTGTAGGAGTTTCAAGGGGCATAGAGTTCTTTGGTTTGATTGGAGGAATCAGGGATGTTGACTTTTCCTGAGCTCCAGTCAATGATGGGGTTGGTATCTTTCAACCAGGGGTGTCTGAGAATGACATTTTCTTTTCTGCAGTGCATTATGTGGAATTGTACCCGATGTATGATGTTGTTGAGATGGATGGGGATTTCTGAGGTGAACTTGATATCCCCATGTTTGTTTCAGGATTGATCCACATTATGTACTGGTATTGGTGTGGAGAGTTGTTCGAGGGGTAGCTTGTTTCTTTTGGCAAAGTGCCAGTCAACACAGGAGATGGATGTGCCAGAGTCAATGAGTGCTTGGGTGCCAATGTTTGAGGATGCACACATGATCGAAATGGGAATATAAATAGCATTTCGAATTTTAGAGGTAAATACAGGTGCGCATCTAGTTGGAGGGGGGTTCATGTTGGTTGAGTCCTCCATTCTAAAAACCCAATCATTTGACGGAGTGGGGTCCCTCTTCATATGACAGGGTTTCTTCTTCTTCTTCTTCCATTATGGGGAATGCTGTTGTTTGCCATACCTTTTTGGAAAAGGATTGGCAGGGTTGTGGGGTTTGGTTGGAATATTTAGGGTATTGATAGGAGGTGTGCCCTTTCTGATGGCATCGGAAGCATAATCCCTGATCGACACATCACTTCCATTCTTCAGGGGAGAGTCGGTCTATCCTGACCACATCAACTTCCATAGCATTTGGATTGTGAGATGGGCAATGATGTTGGCGACCAAATGTCTGATGTGGGGCAGTGTGGGAAGATCAATTGAAGCAGGTGATGTCGTCTGCTTTCTGGAATTGGGAGAAGAAGTGGATGGACTTGTTATACCATTCCTCGATCTTGGAGGGGATGGTGTCCATAGACATGATTTGGTGCATGAGGTACACCGGGAGTCCAGCTGAGAAGTAGCTGATGAGAACATTTTCATTGGTGATCTCGGAGATCTGAATGTTATTGCAGAAGTCAGCAATATATTTGGTGAGTTCGTTCTGGGTGACTCAGGTGGGGGTGCGGTGTGTGGAGAGCCAGGAGATGGCAGTGGCTCAGGTATCATGCCCATCACAGAAGTGTTCTTTGAATTTCTTTGAGAAGTCATCCCAGGAGAATGGGATGTTTCCTTCAGCATTTGGTTTTGAGGTGAGGATGGTTTCTCTGTAGGTTGCAGCCCAAGTGGCAGTGGATCCTTTGGTCATATATGAGAGGGTGAATGCCACTTTCTTGGCATCATTGTTGTAGACTTCTTTGTTAATCGTGAGGTAGAAGGTGATGGTGGTGGCCCATGCTTTGGCCGTGATGGCATTTCCATCAAGGGTTCAGGGGTTCCTAGTCTGAGTTCTGTGGGTTTAAAATGTGAGGGGGTTTCTTGTTTGGCCATGTCAGGCATGTTTGGTCTGGTGGGTTTGAAGGAGTAGGGAACCTCGGGGAGAGTGCGAAGGGGTGGAATCGGGGTGGTTGTCTGGGTTATATCTGCAGCAGCTTTGAGGAATTCCTCATTGAAGTATTCAGGTTCTTGAACAGATAACTGTTCCAAGAGCTGTTGTGACAAGTGGTGGTCTAGGGTCTGTATTTCTGGGATGATGATGTCTGTGTCTTCTGGGTGGGCAGTTACTGGGGATTGTTCCTGTTCAGATGAGTTTGAGTTGTCGGGGAAGGTTTCTGCAATAACTTCTTCTCTGAAGCAGTTGTCTGGAATTTGGAGGTTCCCTGGGGGTCTAGGGTTTCTGGGGTGTTGGTAAATGGTTCAGCTGACACTGTATTTCCTTTATTATAGTGGCTATGAGTACCAAGCTGATGAATAGATTTGCCTTGTCACAGCAAGTGGTTTCTTGGCCAGTTATAGTATCTATCTCTACAACATCCTTCTCAAAGTAGTTGTGGAGGTCAATAGTTTTTAATGTGCATGTGATGACACTGGACCACATTCCATAGTTGTCTGTCATCAGTTTGGGTTTGAGATAGAATAAGTGTGTGAATTTTGAGGGGTAAATGGATCTTTTCAGCATGAAGTTCATGTTTTCATCATCTGATTCTTCTTTATCATATGATTCATGTTACACTTGGTCCAGGTAGGAATAAGCATAGGCTTAAAGGTTTGAGGTGTAGATGCAATACTTGCCACTAGGGTCAAGGGTTCTGTCAACTAGGACATATAGTTGATGGTCTGAAGGTAAGTCTGCCTACCAAGGAGGTAGCAGTGAGTTTTAGTGGAAGGAGCAAAGAGGAACAAGATAGCTTGAGCAGGACTAAGCTGGAGTACAAGGGACAAAGTACTAGGGATTATACATTGTACAATAGAAGGTTATGGAGTGTTATGGAATATCCATAACTAAGCAAAGAAGTTTATAAAAAAAAGAGAAGTAAAGATAGGAGAGATAAGAGTGTGTAACAAACACATTGTACATTCTAGAGCACTCTATCAAAGTAGAAGCATCAGGTTATGCTGATGATGGTAGGCAGGAATGATAAGGAAGAAAAGAATAGGGGTAAATTGTAACATTACCCCTGAAGTATATTTGAACTACAATGAGAAACAAAGAAAAGGAGAAAAAAGATGAAATAAAGGTTCATGCAATAATCTATGCCTGGGGATCCAGTCATGTTGGCATAAGCTAAGGTATCATAATCTGGATAACCCCATTCTTCATCAATATCAACAGACCCTGCAGCTGGCATTCCAGATTGATAATGAAGTTCCATGTTAGAATGAGAAAGACATTGGCAATGATGATGACCTGATGGAGAAGGAATAGAGAGAGGATTATGGGAAACAGGAAAGGACAAGAGACACTGAGCTAAGGGGCAGGTGAGGAGGAAGAGGCTTGAGACCTGTGAGAATCACATGAAAAGTGAGAAGATAAGGAAGAGGAAGAGGGAACAAGGGGAGCTGGGGTGCAAGGACAAACTCAGGGAACATTGGTAAGCAGAATGCCCAAGGGCATGCCTGTTATAATGAGGGCAATGATAGTAGATACAGTTAGCCTAAATGTGGAAGTGGTAATGACAATGAAAACAGACATGGTTGTAAAGAGGGTAGATGTTTAGCAGACAAGGGTTTTGTTCACCTTCTAGGCTACTTTGGACCTTCTGATAGAGGCTAGCTCCTTGGAGATCAAGGGTGCACTAGGGACCTCAGGGGATTGTTGATTAGCAGTAGATCTTGAGTTTAGAAATTTCACATAGTGTTGAATGTCTGAAGTCAAGTTGTCCATCTCCAGCTGATGTATCATGGATATGACAAGGTCTTGTAGGGTGTGATGGGTGTCAAGGATGCAAAAGGAATGGTGCATGCATGCAGCATCATCAGCAATGAGTTTTGCCTGGGTGCAGAGGTTGTGGAGTCCATTGTACATGAGGAAAAGCAAATGAAGGGGGGAAGAGGGTTCCAAATGGTTATGAGGAGAAATGGAAAGATTAGGATTGTCAAGAAATGAAAGCACATATTCCTGTTGAATTGAAAAAAAAAGATTGCAGTGAACATGAGAAGCAAAGGGGGGAGGATTAACTACTGGTTCAGTGGTGATAGGAAAAGGGGACCATTGGCCAGTCCAGGATTGGTCTAGGGTTTTGAGATGAGGGAGTTTAGGAGGCAGGTTCCAGCCTGCATCAGCTTCAACAGAAGATGAACAACTAGAGGGGGTGTTGGGCATGGTGATGAGATGATGATGGTGGGAAGGAGGATGGGGTGAAGATGGAGGGGTGAAGGTTCTTATGATCTGAGAGGGTTTCCTTGGCATGTTCAAGCTCTGATTCCAGAAGCCAGAAGTCTTCTTTGACTCAATACCCTTTCCATCAGATCAAGAAGTGGCAATTGTTTGAAATTCCCTTGTGTTGGATTATCTTTTCCATTTCATACTTTTCTTCTCCATCAATAAGGTCAGGTGGTGGAGATGGGAAGTTCAGGCCATGAACATTGTTTTTGCAATAGACAATATGAAGGAAGCATGGAAAATGTTGTGAATTTTCCAGGTGCAAGGAAGCTGGAGTTTGTAAATGAGCAGAGATAGCACCTGGACAATGATAAATGGGTCTTCCTGCTTGGGGGCAAATTTTGGGTGGGAGATGAGGCATTTCAGGTTGTGGGCTTCTAGCCAAACCTTGTTGTCTTTATGGAAAACAGAGAATTTGCTATGGGAATGAGCTTTCATGACCTGTCTGGCAAGTTCATGGGAAGCTAGAGCTTTATCTTGAGCAGTGGAGTGGGTTTTCAGTCATTCCTCAACTGCAGGGAGGTTGGACTTGGCAATAACAGTAGGGAGGGGGCAAGATTTGAAACCATAGGTGAAAGAAGGGGGATTTGCCAGTGATGGAATGAGGACAGTGATTATATGCAAATTTGGCATGTGAGATCATTTGGGACCACATGGAAGGGGAATTACCACAGAAGATATGGAGATAAGTTTCAATTTCTTGATTGACATGTTCCATTTCTCCATTGGACTGAGGGTGATAAGCAGTGGAGAGGAAGAGGTCATATCCAAGGAGTCATCTGAGTTCTTTGGCAAAAGCAAAGGCAAACTGTGAACCACAATCTGAGATGAGGCTGAACTGGGTGTAAACCTTGTGGAAGAAAAGAGAGGTGATTCCTTTGGCAGAGATAGATTTCTTCATAGGGTAGAGAATCATCCCCTTAGTAAGCCCATGGTTTACCATGACCAAAAGACTATTGAAGCCATTGGAAAGTGGAAGGTCCATTATGAGGTCACAAAAAATCTGCTGGAAGGGATGGAAGCAGGATGAGGCAATTGGGAATAAAGGAGGAATAGTGGGGAGTGTATTGACCTTTACTGACTGGCAGGAGGTGCAACCTTCAAAATATTTACAGACAAACTGGGCAAGGCCAGGCCACCAGAATTCAGATGCAACAAGCTGGTTTTTAAATACCTAGGATAACCAGCAGTAAAATGATTATGATGTCATTCAACAATGGATTTCCAGAGGTTAGGAGGAACATAGACACAACCTTGAAAGGTAAGGACACCAGCATCATATTGCCAGTCAGAAAGTTGAAAGCAAAAGTGGGCAGGGATATCACCCAAAGTGTATCAAGCATGAGAGGATTGGAGGCAGAGGAGGAAGCCAGCTTTGACTGGAGAGCAATGTCAATGACATTAATAAAGAGAGTCAGGGAGGAGGGTGACATTGACATTATCATTGTCAGTAGTAGGGAGGAGGTCCAGGTGACAAGAGAGGGTGTCAGGTGCTGCAAGAGAAGTCCCAGGAATGTGAGTAAGACAAAGGTCAAAGTCTGAGATGTCAAGCAGCCATCAGGCTTGTTGTTGGTTAAGCTTTTGGGAATGGCAGAAATATGTTAGGTCTTTGTGATCAGTGAAAACCTGGACTTGGAATGGGAAACCATAAAGATAATGTTGCCAGGCTTTAAGCCCTTGAATGACTGTGAGGAGTTCCCTGTTATAGATGTCATAGTTTTGCTCAATGGGAGAGAAGGATTGAGACAGGTAAAAAGAAGGATGCCAGTCTCCATTGGCATTGGTTTGAAGAAAAACTCCTCCAAAGACATATTTTGAGACATCAGTGGCAATGGTGAAGGGGTGAGCTGGGTCAGGAAGGTGGAGGATTGGCTGGGAGAAGAACAGCTTCTTGAATTTGTCAAAAGAATCCTGACAGGAAGGAGACCAATTCCAGGGCTGGTTCTTCTTGATAAGATCAAGGAGGGGGCAAGCAACATTGGAGTAATTGGGGATGAAACATCAATAGAAATTAGTGAAGCCAAGGAAGGAGTGTATATCCTTGACTTTAGCAGGTGTTGGCCATTCTCAAATACCATCAAGTTTGACCAGGTCCATGGTGAGTTCATTAGGATGCACTATCATTTCCAAATACTTAACTTCCAAGGCAATGAATTTGCACTTTTTGAGTTTCAGGTGAAAGTCAAGCTCCTGCATGCATTGTAGGACATGTTTGGTACATTCCTCATGAGTCTTGGCATTAGGAAAGAAAATAAGGAGATTGTTCATGTAGATGACAAGCCATCCTTCAGCTATTGTTACGCAGGGCGTACCTCGAGTGGGTCGAGACTATGTCGAAGGACTTACCAACGAGCAGGACACTCATGAAGAGGTACAACTCAGCTCGAAGGGATGAAGTGACGAAGGACCACGCCAAGAAGGTGGACTGAGGACTGAGGGACTGAGGGACTGAGAGACTCAGGGATTGAGGATGACTCAAGAGTACGCTAGATTGCGCAGATCGAGAATAGAGTACATCGTTGTAAATGAATGGACTATATACCCAGCGACGCGTAAGCGTAGAATGTCATGGAATGGAGAAGAACAAAGGACGCGTCAGCGTCGAGTAAGCAAGAAAGAATAAGCAGAACAAAGGATGCGCAGCATCGGAAATGAAAAGAACAAAAGGAGGCGTAAGCAGAAAAGAGTAAGCGGCGTGTACAGGAAACAACGAGAGTAAGAAGGAACACATAACCGTAACATTACCCCCTTCCGAGCCTTGAAGTCCCTGACCTCAAGATTAAGCCGAGTCTGCTAAGGGAGGGGCAGGGAAGGATGCCGCAAATGCCTGAGAAGGAGAGAAGTTTTCAAAGGGGCAGTCGGAGAAGATGTGCCCAGCCTCATCACAACGAGCACAAGTACGAGTGGGACAAAAGCGATCAGAATGACCCCAACGAGAGCAAGCGGAGCATTGGATGGTGAAACAGATGGTGGACGGATGTCCCGGAGCATAAACCTGGCATGAAGGACAGCGGTATTCGGGACAGTTCTCACGATAATGCCCGGAGCGGTGGCAATGGTAGCAAGTGGTGGAAGGGGTGGCAGGGGGACGAGCTATGGGGGATGTGAGGGTTTGAACCGCAGAGGAGAGGATATGACGTCCAGCCGGGTTTCGGAAGATTTGGATGTGGTCTCGGTTGAGAGAAAGGACATGTTGATTGACGATAAAACCATCCGCGCGAAAGAGGGGATCATTGACGTGATCGTGGGGGATCAATTGTACTGAGGAGAGACGAGAGGCGAGTGGCAGGGAAGTGGAGGCAGTAGGAGGGGCAATTGGCAGAGGAGGGGGAGAGGAGGGAGTGGAGAGGACGGAGGAAGAGGCAATGGTAGGAATGGAGGTGAGAGAATTGAGATATCTGTCCTGTGCGTCATGAGAGAGAGAAAGGTAAATGCGTCGGAAAGTGGGGTAGAGAGTTACAGGGTCAAGTCGCTCAACAAAAACATGAAAACTGTGAAGGTGAAGGATAGAAAGGATACGTTCTGGGAGACGGTTAATTAAAAGGCGAAGAGGGAGTCCGAAGGCTGCCGGAAGATCGGAAGGGGCAGCCTGGAAATGATACAATTGTACTTTGGTAACATCGAGGAAGAGGCGTACTAGTTCCTGAGAGATCTCGTCTTCTTCGTAAAGGGGGTCAATCTCGAGGGCGTGGACGAGGGTAGGATCAGCGAGGATGGCGGCATAGAGAGTGTAGACGGCGGAGGTGGGTAAAAAGGTAGGTTGTACATGTCTGGAGCGCAATGGAGAAGAAATGGAGAGTGGAGACGAGGAGGAAGAAGAGGAAGTGACGGACATGGCGGAGGAAGCGAAGAATAGGAAGTAAAAAGGAGTTTACGAAGAGTGAGAAATAGAAAATAGCTAGGATCATACAATGGGGTTTCAATAGTTTTTTGTGTGAACGGGGCAATCGTTGAAACGGCAAAAGTATTCGTGTTCAAGGAAGTGAGAGGAAGACAAAGTGGGATGGCGAAGAAGAAAGTATCGTCGGGCTTTAGCGCGAGGGGAAAATAGTTGGGAATATGCGAGTTCAATGGGGATTGGGTCCATGTCATCGTAGAGAATGAGTCCGTTTATAATCTAGAAGGATGTCCTTGGCGTGACGGAGATTACTTTCCGGTTCCCAGGTGTTTTCTGCTGCGGAGTATCCTTTCCATGCGGTCAGGTACAGATAACGGCCAGGGGATCCCTTGTGTGAAAGAATACTGTCAACCTCATATTCTTCTTCTCCATCGATAACGTCAGGAGGCGGTGTGGGAAATGAGGGACCATGCGTTTCGGTGGAGCGAAAGGGGGAGAGAAGGGTGGCGTGGAAAACATCATGGATTTTCCATGTGGGCGGTAGACGGAGGCGGTAGGACAGGGGAGATAGTACCTGAGAAATCTCGAAAGGGCCCAGCCGTTTGGGTGCGAGTTTCCTAGAAGGGTAGGGAATGCGGAGGTTGGTGGCTTCTAGCCATACCTTATTGCCGACTTTCCAGGGGGAGAACTTTCGAGTGCAGTGTTGGGTCATGAGGCGTCGGGCGGACTCGTGTGCTGCCAAGGCTTCTTTTCGGGATTCTTCCAGGGCGGTGAGGCGGGAGGAGAGAGCTGGAATGAAGGTCTTCCCGAGGGGAGGGTAAGCGCAAGGGTCATAGCCTAGCATGAGGGAGAAGGGTGATACTTTCGTGGAGGAGTGGGGGGAGGAGTTGTGGTGAAATTCGGCGGAAGATATGAACGAAGACCAGGAATGAGGTTGGTTGCCGCAAAATAGGCGAAGATATGTTTCGATTTCCTGATTTGTGCGTTCGGTCTGTCCGTCAGTCTGAGGATGATATGCAGTGGATAGTCGAACGTCATAGTGGAGTAGACGGGCTAATTCTCTGGCAAAGGCGGATGCAAATTGAGGACCTTGGTCTGAGATGATGGAGTCATGTAAACCGAAATGTTTGAAGACGTTGTTGTAAAATAGGAGGGCTACTCCAGCGGCATCGATGGTCTTTAAACATGGCATAAGAATTACCCCCTTCGAAAGGCCGTGGTCGACCACGACCAGCAAAGAGTTGAACCCGGAGGAGAGAGGAAGATCCGTAATGAGGTCCATAGAGAGCTGTCGAAAGGGGAGAGAAGTGGAGGAGGGGATGGGGGAGAGGGGGGGAGTAGTGGGGTGCGTGTTGACCTTAGACTGCTGGCAGAGAGCACAGCCAGCGATGAAGTTGTGAACAAAGGTGGATAAGCCCGGCCACCAAAAGTCGCGTTCGAGGAGAGCCTTGGTCCGGAAGAAGCCCATGTGGCCAGTGGTAGGAGACGTGTGGAAAGAATGGAGCAGGGCGGAGCGGGAGGTGGGGGGAACATAGAGTCGATTGCGGAAGTATAAGTGGCCGTTGTCGAAGGACCAGTCATCGGGGGAGGAACGAGGGAAGAGGGAGGAATTATCCTGCAGGGATTGGAGGGCACGGACAACGAGGGGGTCAGAGGAAGAGGACTGGCGAATGTTGTCGGCGAGGGCGAGATCGAGGGCAGAGATGACGACCGGATCAGGGAGGATGGAGGAGACATTGTCCAGGGAGGTGTCGACATCGACATTGCGAGAGAGAGCATCTGCGGGGGCCATTCGAGAACCCGGAGTAACCTGCCAGATGATGTCGAAATCCTGAAGAAGAAGAGACCAGCGAGCCTGTCGGCGGGAGAGTTTACGAAGATCCTTGAGGTATGAAAGGTTCTTGTGATCGGTGATGATAGTGACAGGATGGGGGGTGCCCTGGAGGTATTGACGCCATTCCTGAAGGGCCAGAATGACTGCCAGGAGTTCTCGGTCATAGATGTTGTAGTTTCGCTCAGCCGGGGTGAACGTTTGTGAAAAGTAGGCGCAGGGGTGTAAATCGCTATTGATGTCAGCCTGGAGAAGGACAGCGCCAGCGGTGAGGAGAGAGGCGTCCGTCATGACGGTGAAGGGCTTGGAGACGTCAGGGAAAGCGAGAACTGGGGAGGAGGAGAAACGAGCTTTCAAAGAGTCAAAAGCACGTTGTTGGAGGGGGGTCCAAAGCCAAGGTTCGTCTTTGCGGGTGAGGAGGGTGAGGGGGGCGACCAGATTGGAGAAACCTGGGATGAATTTGCGGTAGAAGTTGGCAAAACCCAGGAAGGAGCGAATGCCTTTGACCGAGGTGGGGGATTTCCAGTCAGCAATGGCGGAAAGCTTTGTTGGATCCATGTGTATACGCCCTTGGCCGATGATTAAACCGAGGTATTCCATCCGAGGGGAGTCGAAGGTACACTTAGATATTTTCAATGATAAGTTATTTTCGCGAAGACGTTGGAGGACTCGTTTCGTGCATGTATGATGGAGTTCGAGGTCGTGCTGGGTGTGTATTCCAATGTCGTCCATGTAAATTTTCAACCATCCTTCGGCGATCATATCTGCGAAGATGTGATTCATGAAAGCCTGGAAAGTGGGGGGGGCATTGTTGAAACTGAAGAACATGACCGTTGGTTCGAAAAGACCTAGGGGGGTGATGAAAGCTGCCTTCCATTGATCCTCCTCTCGTAAGCGGATGTTGTTATATCCCCAGTGAACGTCGAATTTGGTGAAGAGGGTGGAGTCCTTCATGTCATCGATGAGTTCCGAAATGAGGGGTAGGGGATAGGCGTTGCGGACGGTGTGTGAGTTAAGATACCGGTAATCCTGACAAGGGCGAAGGGTTCCATCTTTCTTTGGTACGAAAAAGAATGGGGAGGCTTGTGGCAATTTGGAGGGGACGATACGACCAGTTTTCAAGTTTTCCTCGGTGAATGTTCGACAGGCCTCCTTTTCGGCAGGGTTGAGTGGGTATACTTTGGCAATTTTCAGAACGAAGGATGGTTTGAGGTCGATGGAGTGATCGAAGGAACGATGAGGAGGTAAGGTTTCGAACATCTTTTCTGAGAATACGTCCGTGTAGTCGATGCACCAGGAGGGGATGTCAACGTCTTTGGGTAGGTTTTGTTGTGCCAGTTGAGTAGATACCGTGATTTTTCCGAGGTGTTGCGGGTAGGTTTCGTCAACATCTTTCCAGGGCGGATGCTCACTAAGAGGTACCACAGCATCCTGGAAGGTGAGAGTGTTGGCGGACCAATCAATAACCGGATTGCATTTCTTTAACCAGGTCATTCCCAGGATGATGCGAGAGGAACCTAAAGATGTGACGAGGAAGGTAACTTTGTCCGAGAGGTCTGGGAAGATGACATTTGCTGTGATAGAAAAACGAATGGTCCCCTGATGATTGGGGGTTCCGTCCACGTTGTAAGCGGTGAGAGGTTGAGGAAGTTTTCGAATGGCTTTGCGAAGTTTGGGTACAAGGGAGACGTTGATGAAATTGCTGGTGGCGCCACAGTCTATAAGAGCAGTGGTGGTAACGGTTTGTGATTCAGTGTGCAGGCGAACGGGGAGGCGCAAGGTTCGTTCATTGGAAAGGCCTACAATTACAGTGTCGATATCTAGGGAAGGAGACGTTACAACTTCTTCCCTTACTGAAAACCCGAAGAGGAATCGTCTTTAGTTTCCTCGAAGCAAAGTTTGAGAGTTTGTAAAATTTCTCCCTCGTCCTTTCCAGTGGTCTTAAGTTTGGAAACGTAGGTTTCAAGGGCTGAGGATTGTTTCGGGGGAGGGGGGGGTGGAGGGGAGGTAGTGGCCGGGGAAGTGCTAGTGGTTTGGATGCGTTGCTGAGGGGGGCGAGTGGTTTTTGAGGTGAAGGTTTTGCACTGGGTGGCGTTGTGTCCTTTCTGACGGCAGTGGAGACAGAGTCCTTCTCTGAAGCAGTGAGCACATTCTGCTGGGGTAAGTTTCGAGACGCGAATGGCATCAATGTCCATGGCATTGGGGTCTGGGGTAGTGGAGGTGCGAGAGAATGAGGAGGGGGTGCGATGGCCTCATCGAAGGGCTGCAATGCGGGCTTTCTGAGCATGGAAGGTTTTGGCCTTTTCGATCCATTCTTTGATGGTGGTGGGAACGGTCGTCATGGAGAGGATCATGATGGACAACTGTTGGTCAAGTCCAAGAGAGAACTGGTCGATGAGGGTGGTGTCGTCGGTGATGGAGGCTCTGGCTGCGAGGTTCTGGAAGTCGGTGATGTATTTCTGGAAGCTGTCGTCGGTTTCCCCATTGGGTCCCCGGGTGGATTTCTGTACGAGTTTGGATAGCTCGAGACGGGTGGTGGCTTGGGTGTCGAAGGGATAGAAGGTGGACTCAAAGTTGGTGGAGAACTTTTCGAAGGTTTTGTCCGGGAAGTTGGGGTCGGCCATACGATCATACCACATTTCCAAGAAAGAGATTCCTCGTCCCTTACTCATTTTGTTGAGAGTGGTCATGATCTTGGTTTCGTCGGTGGAGTACAAGGATTTGTTTATTTCAAAGTAGGCCTTCATGGCTTTGATCCATCGTACGGCGTCGGAGGGGTCGCCGGAGAAGTCTGCTGGGAGGGCTGCCTTAAGTTCCGTCATGGTGTGAGTGGTCTGGGTGCTAGGTGGGATATGGACAGTGGGAGGGGCCGTTTGGGGTAACGGGTTCTGTGGGGGTACTGGGGCGCTGAGGGGAATCTGTGGGAGTACTGGGCTAAGAGCGATGGGAGATCCTAGGGGGGTACTGGGGTGCTGAGGTTGGGACTGTGTGGTGCTAGGTACTGGGGGTGCTGGGGTACGAAGTGGGGGAGCAAATGGGTTGGGAACGTTTGTTCCTGCTAGGCGACGGCGACGTTGGAGTTCTAAGGTCGAGAGAGGGGGCTCCTCGTCTGAGGAGTTGTTACTGGGGGCTCTGATGCTGCGAATGATGAACTGGGGTGGGTCCTACTCCGTAATAGGAGGGACAGAGGAGATTCTCGATCTTTTGTTATGCAGGGCGTACCTCGAGTGGGTCGAGACTATGTCGAAGGACTTACCAACGAGCAGGACACTCACGAAGAGGTACAACTCAGCTCGAAGGGACGAAGTGACGAAGGACCACGCCAAGAAGGCGGACTGAGGACTGAGGGACTGAGGGACTGAGAGACTCAGGGATTGAGGATGACTCAAGAGTACGCTAGATTGCGCAGATCGAGAATAGAGTACATCGTTGTAAACGAATGGACTATATACCCAGCGACGCGTAAGCGTAGAATGTCATGGAATGGAGAAGAACAAAGGACGCGTCAGCATCGAGTAAGCAAGAAAGAATAAGCGGAACAAAGGATGCGCAGCATCAGAAATGAAAAGAACAAAAGGAGGCGTAAGCAGAAAAGAGTAAGCGGCGTGTACAGGAAACAACGAGAGTAAGAAGGAACACATAACCGTAACAGCTATCATATTTCTAAAAGAGTTATTCATGAAACATTAAAAGGTGGCAGGGGAATTACAAAGTCTGAAGAACATGACAGTAGGTTCAAAAAGGCCCTTGTAGGTGATGAAGGCCACTTTCCATTGATGTCTGTCTTTAATACAAATGTTGTTATATCCCTGTTGAATGTCAAACTTGGTGAAGACTTTGGCTCCCTTGAGTTTGTTGATGAGGTCAGAGATGAGGGGAAGGGGGTAGGCATCTCAGATAGTGTGTTTGTTGATATATCTGTAGTCCTGGCAGGGGTAGAGACCTCCATCCTTCTTTTTGATGAGGAAGAAGGAAGCTGCTTGGAGAGAATTTGAAGGGAGAATTTTGCCAGCTTTGAGGTTTTTATTGAGGAAGGCTTCTGTTGCACCCTTTTCATCAGGGAAAAGAGGATAGAGTTTGCTGATTTTCAAAGTGAAAGATTTATTGACAAGACTGATTTCATGATTGTAAGGTCAGCTAGGGAAAACATGATCAGTTGCTTTCTTAGAGAAGATGGAAGCAAAACTAACATATTCTGGAGGAAGGGCAGATTTAGGTTTTGCCTTTTCTGCAGCCATGGTGAGCTTTGTGGCTGTAGTGAGCTTGGAAATGGTGGCATTTGGGACAAAATGAAAACCACATTGGATAATTTATTGGATGACTTGAACATTATGGTTGCAAAGGAGATATTGCTGCTGGGTTTCCTTTTGCATGTAATCAAAGAGTTGTCCATCCCAGATGGTGTTGACATTAACATGGCAGGGGGATCGAGGGGTAGAAGTTGTAGATGCAGGGGAAAAAGGGAGTTGGATGTGCTTCTGGTAGAGGTGGTCAGATTGATTGGATTCCAGGAGAATGGAGAGTTCTTGAGATGTCCGGTCAATTATGGGATTCTTCTTTAAGCCAAGAGAGTCCAAGGATAACATTTTCTTTTCCACAGTTGAGGATGTAGAAGGTGACTTGATGAACCACTGATGCAATGCAGACAAAGAAGGTGGTGGTGAAGCAGATTTGACTGTTTTTGTAGGCTGATTGGTCAATGTTGTTGACAGTGATGGGGGTGAAGAGCTTGGTCTTTGAGAGTTTGTGCTTTCAGACAAAGTCCTAGTTAATGCAAGAGATTTGTGCTCCTAAGTCAATCAGAGCACAAGTTCCAACGGCTTTCAAGTGTGAAGGTTCAATGATGTGAACAGGGATTTGCATAGACTATTTGGTTATTCACAATACAAGTACAGACACACAAGAAAAGAAGAGTCATTGCATTGGGGTACACCCTCCATCTAAAAATCCTCACCTGGGATGGTGAAGAAGATTCAAGCCATGGTTTCTTTGTTGTTGTTGCCATCCTCAACCTCTTTCAGCTGGGGGATTTCTTTGACCTTCCTAACCTTCTTCTCTGTGGTCTTCTTTGGCCTAAGGTTGTTGGAGGGGAAAGTGGAGCATTCATTGGAAAGATTACCAGTTTTTCAGCATTGAATCCTTTGGCAATGCAGTGTTTTCATTCTTCAAGGATGAGTTTGCTGATCTTGATAGCAACAACATCCATGGTGTCTGGGTTTTTTAAAGAGTGATAGGAGGAGGAGAAGAATGAATGGTAAGTAGAGGTACCAGCTTTATTCCATTTTGCAATATCTTCAGCTTCTCCCCACTCAGTGAGGAAATAAATGGCCTTAGAATATCATTTTTCAATTTTAGTGGGGATGGTGTCCATGGACATGATATGATGCATGAGGTGGACAGGGAGGGAGGGTGAAAAATAGCCTATAAGGATGTTTTGATCCACAATTTCACTAATTTGGACCTTGTTGCAGAATTCAAAGATGAAAGAGAAAGTTTGGGGATGCCAGCATTGCTGGTCATGTGTTGGGTGGACAACCAGGTGGTGACTAGAGCTTGAGTGTCATGGTGTTCAAAGGTGGTTCTCAAAGCTTCAATGAATTTGTTGAAGCCTCCAAAACCTTTTGGTTTCTTGGTGGTTGGGTTGATGGCTCTGGCAGCTTTACAAAAAGAGAAGGCCCAGGTCAGGGCTGCTCTGGACTTCATGTAGGAGAGGATGAAGGCAATTTTCTTTGCCTCAGTGTTGTAGACCTCATCATTGACAAAATGATAGGTCTGGACTGAATTGAGCCAGATAATGGCTTTAGTATAGTTGCCATCAAAGGTGTTGGGGGAGCTGATGCAGAGTTCTATGGATTTCAAAAGGGTGGTCATCATAGGAGAGGGTGCAAAAGAGGGAGAAGATGTATAGGAGCAAAAGTGTGGACAAATGGAGGGGGGGAGGGGCTGGGAGAGGATGGGGCAACTGAAAGGAAAATAGAGAGGGGTAAGAAATGATTAGGATGAGGGAGGATGGTGTGGGGTTCCTGGGAATACTAAGTGCTGAGTGGAGGTGGTGGGTAAGGTCATGTCTTCCTGCTGCTTTACAGAGTCAGGGAGGTTGGTGTTAAAGTCTTTGTTTGAAGGGACAGTGGGAAAGGGTGAGGATAAAGAGTCTGAAGAGAGGTCTGTGGTGGTGAGCCTATGTGTATGCAATAGGGCTAGTTCTAAGACAGAGGGTTGTTGGGGAGGAATGGTGAGGGAACTGTAACAATGACAGTTCTAAACAAAGACCTTAATCCTTTTGTTATGCTTGGTCTGGGTAGGAACAAGCATATGCTCAAAGAACTAAAGTGTAGGATCAAAGGTTTGAGGTGTAGACAAAATACTTGTCACTAGGATCAAAAGTTCTGTCAACTAGGACATATAGTTGATGGTTTGAAGGTAAGTCTACCTACCAAGGAGATAGCAGCAAGTTTTGATGAGAGGAGTGAGGAGGAACAAGGTAGATTGAGCAGGACTAAGCTGGAGTACAAGGGATGAAGTACTAGGGCTTATATACTGTACAATAAAAGGTCATGAATGTTCGAGTGCAGATGTCAGTGATGCAGGAAGACTTGTACCTACCTTTGGTAACAGAAGTAGATTAGTACATTGTAGTTTAGGGTCAAGAAGTATTGATTCTTTGCTGTGCAGAGTGTGTACTTAAATATGGTTTATGTATGTATAAACTATAGTATCTAAAATGGTTTGTTCAACACTCCCCCTTAAGTGATATATGTAAAGTATGAAATCATGGAGAGAAATGTAAGTACTAGGAGTAAAACTCCAGACTGAGTTGGGAACAGAATTCTTAGAATTTGACATGTCTGAGGTTCTTTGTGAACATATCCACTGGGTTGGCAGTCCCTGGGATATAGAAAAGTTCAACCAACTTGTGAACAAGCACTGCATCATAAATAAAGTGATATTTAATGCAAATATACTTGCCGTGCTTTTTGGTAACAGGATTTTGCACTATGAATAAACTACCCTGGTTGTTTCCACAGATGGGGATTGGTTTCAGAGAGAATCCAAGTTCACCCATTATTTCATGGATCCACACACATTGTCTAGAGCAGTCACTGAGTGCCATATACTCTGCTTTGGTGGAAGAGACAGCTATGGTCTTTTATAGGTATGAGTTCCACAAGAACACATCATCAGCCATTTTTAGATAAAAGCTGGTTTGTGAGTGTGTAGTGTTAATGTCTTGTGCCCAATCAGAGTCCATACAGGCAAGAAGGCTTTTGCTGGAGGTGCCATTATACACAAGTGAATAATCACAAGTGCCAACAAGGTACTGGCATATGTATAGAGCCTGGTTAAAATGCTCTTTGGAGAGATTGGTGGATATGTGTGCCATTTGGGTGATGGCATAGGCAATGTCCAGTTGTGTGCTGATCATGAGATACAGCAATGAGCTGGTCACAGTCTGAAAACACATCTGTAGTTCAGGTTGGACTGGTTTCTCATTCTTCACTAGGTAATAACCCTGTGGAAAAAAAGTTGGTACAGCTTTGGCATTTGTCATACTGCAGCATTCTAGCACTTTGTCGAGGTAATCTTTTTGATCTAGTTTGATTATATTATGACCTGCTTGATGAATGTTATTCAGAGGAACCTTGTGGATTTTTTGAGGTCATGACATTCCCACTTTTTCATGAATGTGGCCTTTACCTTGTCTACAAAGGTTTTGTTTGGCCCACAGAAGAGGGAATCATCTACATAGACAATCGCAAGTACTATGTCTTTTCCTTTGTGATATATAAAAAGTCCAGTGTCTGTCTTGAGACATGTGAAGCTGAGTTCTGCCATGGACTTATCAAGTGCTTTCCACCAGGCTAAGCTGGCTTGCTTGAGTCCATATAGTGTGTGTAAGAGGCAGAGGACTTTGCTTTTGCATTTGGATGGCATAAACCCTTCAGGAAATTCCATATAGATTTCCTCTTCCAGTTTACCATAGAGGTATGTGGAGCATACATCTAGGCTGGTAATGTACCAGGCTTCAAGGGCAGAGAGGGCAATCATGTACTGCACCATCTCGAATTGTACAACTGGGGAAAAGACTTGGTCAAAATCTAGGCCTTCAACCTGTGAGAAGCCTTTGGCTACTAGGCAGGCTCTTTTATGACCATCAGACTTTTGATAGAAAACCCATCTCTTTCTTATTACTTTTTGGTATTGGGGATGATCAGTGATTTCATAGACCTTGTGGTCTTTGAGCATTTGTAGCTGTTCCTCACAGGCCTTAAGCCATTTGAGGTGCTGTTGCTCAGGCAGCTTTTGTATGTCCTAGAAGATCCATTTTCAAAGATTTGGAGAGGCTCTGAAGGTGGAATTGGACAGGATAGCACAATTACAAAGGTACAAAACCAAAGCATCTCTCCCTTCCCAAGTGAGATGGTCAACATCTTCCTCTAAGTCAGTAGGAGATGGGGGGAGTCCACCAGGGACATTTGGAGAGTCCAGAGGAGTGAGGTGTGATGGGCCAGGATCACTGGAGTGCCACCTCTCAAGGTAGTCAAGCTCCCAAAGCCTATCCTCAAAGGTTTTACTGCCCAAGTGACCACTACATCAAGATGCAGGTGTAGGGTGAGCCAAAGGAGACAACGGACCAGAGGGCTGGGGGGCAGAGTGTGGAGAAGTCTGTGGTTCAGATTTTACAGCCAGGGAAGATGGTAGCAGAGCAAGCTCTGAGAGAGCTGGACTTGGGATCCAGGCAGGAGTATAATGATCCATCTCCATGGAAGATGAATCTGATGAAGAGGGTGATGCAGGACAAGGAGGAGCAGGAAAATCCACATCAGACCTTAGGTCAAGTGAGTCTGAATCAGAAGCAGAGCCTGGAGGGTCCAGCTCATCATGACTGTGTGGTACCAGAGGTGGGCCTGGGTGAGGGTGATGCATGGAGAATTTAAAACACTGTGAAAACAATGTCTCATCAAAAATTGTGTGAGCAGAAGTGATGAGTGAATTGTCCAGTCACATGAACAAGAAGTTTGTGTCACTTCCAGAGGCCACACCAAGGTAGATCATTAGCTGAGACTTGGGCTGCAGTTTCCTGCCATGCCATTCAGCTGGTATGTGTAGTGTTGCCACAGCTTTGACTTTTTGCCAACTTAAGTCATAGCTAAGTTGCTGTGGATCCTCACTTAGCCAAGTTGTGGCTCTTGGTGCCACCAGCTCAACATTTCTGCCTCCACATCAAGTGAATGGCTAGGTACTGTATAGTATTATGTATATGATACTTCTACATGAGTCATTTTGTCCCATGTCACTAACAGTGCTGTGGTTCTCTCAAGTGAGAGTGGGTTTCTCCTTGGCAAGAGTAAGGCTGGTAGCTGGCTCCTCTCTAAACAGACCCCTTGAGGCTGATGATCAAGAGCTTTTGCCAGCTTGGAACCTATCTCTCCACCCCTTTTGCTTGCCTCTACTTTTACTAGTCCTCCCTGTAGTGTAGTTAGCAGCATGTATGATTGTGCTTGTGGCCAAGGACTGCTGTGACAAGGACTTGTGTGCAAGACATGTATTGAACCATACCACTTCTCTTCCAGGTCAGTAGCTTCTGTATGTGTCAAGGTCAATAGCATGCCAGTAAGGGATGTTAGATAAGGCTGTGGCTTGGATCTCATCAGTGCCTGTTGTGGAATATGTTACCACTTGCCTTGAGATGTTTGTCAAATGTGTCCCATATCCTCTTTCTCACCTTTCTTTCCTGTACCCATTATGTGCATTTCTTGGTTGGAGTAAGCTTGCTGCTTGCACAGGCATCAGAGGAGGATACAGGTGCCAAGGTTTCTTGCTTGTGACTGATCTGCCAGATGGCAACACCAATTCAAGAGACACCACTGGAACATCTGATACAGTCATGATACTCACCCTGGGCTGTCAATGTGTGTGCATCAATATAGCTTTTTTTTCACTCCCATCAATGGTGAGTCAGAGAAAAGAGCAGGTGGCTTACTGGTTCGGGATAATGTGTGCTCCATAAGACATCCAGTTTCATGCAAATGCTCTCCTAGATGTGAGCAACTTTGTTGTGTTCAGGTTAGGGATGACCACTACAGTTGTTGAGCAGGGTGCCTGACTGTGCAGCAATGTATGCACCTTTGTTTGGGCAGGCTTGGTGTCCTGTAGCTCCACCAACTTGGAGGGCAAAAATGGCATGGCACCATCTCCAGGATATCATTGAAGCAGCCCTATTTGATGCAGGCCTTGATATGGTCTTTGAGGATGGCAATGACAGTGTCAATGATGAAGAGGATATTGCAAGATGTGCATTCAAAGTTGAGGGCTTGGATAAGGAGGGCATTGTGTTGACAGCTGCAAGCAGAGACCTCACTAACAAGAGTCCATTGTTTTGGAATGACATTTTCAACCCTGAAGGCTTCTACTTCAGCTTGGATAGTGGCAAGGCATTATTTATGTGTAGGACATGAGGCATGACCTGAAATTAAGGATTTCTTTGTACTTGTAGCCATATTTGGTCTTGATGCAAGTAGTCCAGAAACAAAGACAGTAGATATTCATCCACAAACAGTAATACATAACTGTTGTACTAATTGTCCTTGTTGGTCTCTTCATTGCCAATAACACCTATAACATGATCCACACAAGAATTGAGTCCATCATGAGTAACATTTTTGCTGACAATTGTAGCAAGCACATTGTCATCATCAACATCAACATACATCCATCCTACTGGAGTGATCCATCCATTCATGAAATTTAGCTGCTCCTTCTTCAGGAAAAACTTGACCATTTGCAGAGCCTTCATGAGTACTGGACAAACTCAGTTCTGATGCTTCATCATGGTTTCACTGACTGATGAAAAAACCCTCTCACAAGGGACTGCAGACACCTGTATGAGGAGGTAGTCCATGGCCATCTTGTAAAGGGTAGGATAGGTAGCATGCAAAGCCTGAGAGAGTGTGCAGAGAAGTGAATACCCACTGAGAAGGCAATAAACTTACTGCTCAAAAAGAAAGTGAGTCTGTTCCCTCCATTGAGCAAGGTGCTGTCATGTATGAGGTGAATTCTTGTTTGACCATTTGCAAAGCATTTTGAGTTCACAATGGATGCAATGTTAATAAACCATATTGTGAAGTGAGAGTTCTTGATGAATGGGAATTGGGGTGGTCTACAGGAGGCAAGAGACCTTGGTGATAGCAATTCCACCAGATCATCAGTTATTTGTGCTTGATAGTCACTCATCTGACAAGATGTCAATATTGGGAAGAGACAAAGGGAGTACCTGCAACATACCAGACTGAAAAGCACCTGTTTGACTGTGGTGACCTCATCTAGTATCCAGTTCACTTCCATCCAGCTGAGGCAAATAGTAGGATTGATAACTGTTGAATTTAAATTGTCAGTATATAGATGAGCTAAAGGAGTGGCAAAACATACACATGGAAATCATGTACACATTGGTTTTTTTCATCTGATGGTAGTACTGCCTTGCTGTTTGCAAGACCAATGTCAATAAAGGAGGCACAATGGGGAACAGATTCCCACAAGTGCTCCCACTGGGCAATGAGAGCTTCAAATGAGAGAACTGTGTGCAAGAGGAGTGGCAAGCTTTCACTCAACAAAACCTGCTGCACAGCATGAGGGATCTAAGCCAATGACAAAGCATCATTAGATACTCAAGTTGCCAATATGTGAGTGAGCATACCTTGAGAACAATCTCCAAGTCCTCCAGCATGCCCCAATGCATTGTGTTGAAGCCATGGTCTGTGATATCACAGTGTGATGGGGCTCAGAAGAAGTAGTCAAGAGCCTATGCACAAACCAAGGCTTGACAGCAGCTCTGAAAGATTGGCAAGGTTGACATACCTGCTTGAGGATTTGGAGATGGTTAATCATGAAATAGATTGAGTCCCATCATGTCTTGACATCTCTGATGAGTTCAAGCTGGGGGAGTTGGGCTCAATTACCTTCATCATCCACAAACCAGCCCATCTGGTTCCAGTAACAATGGTGTTGTCAAATGCCCTCACAATGGAGGCTAGAAGTGCACATGATACATATGATGTTGTGGCCAAGGGCAATCAGGTCCTATTGGAGGGCATCAATGTAGGTATGCTTGTTGATAACAACCAATGGGTTTAGATTGTCAACCCAGGTATTGCTGGTAGATGCAAACTTTATGTCTGTGCACTTCTCAACAATATGGCTGGAGCACAGATTGATGATGTGTGGGAAACACATGATATGCCAATTGACTGGATTGAAACTGATCCTGTGTGATAAAAGCAGGACAGATAATTCTCACATCCCAGTATTGTTATTCATAGCATTATCAAGGGTGAAGTGGCCAATCTGTTGAAGTATATTTGAGTGAATACTATACATAGCATGTACAACTGATGACAAACCTTGTGTGTAACCTTGGCTCAATCTAAGAGATGTAAGATGGTTTTGCAATACTTATTTCCATGTGACTCCCTGGGAAATGATGGAATGCAATCAGCCCTACTTTCATTCTCAGAGTACCTGGTTGATCTCCCTTCATAATCCAATGTGCCATCAGGCCAGATAGGGTTGGTTGTTCTTGTCTGTCCAGATGTCACTTGTGAATGATATTTTACCTTCGGCTTTCTAAATGAGGTGTCAGTGGAGTAGAAAGGATTAGTACAAACATGTACAGTGAGGTCAGCTTTCAGAAGAAGGAAATACTATCACCAGGCCTCAATGATCAGTTCACGGAGTGTTGTTTGGCAAGGAATTCAGAGTCTCTAAGATTTGGATGGAGGAGGAGCAGGAGGTGCCAGAATTCCAGAAATTCAACAATGCTGAGCAACTTGTGTGAAGTTTAGTAATTGCACCTGTGTGGGATATCTACAATGATGTACCTGATCATCAGTGACTATAAAATGCAGTAAGTATTGATGGAGTGCTGGAATCATGAATGACAGTAAACTACTCTCCAAGGGGGCATGACCTGACCATAAGGAAGCATCTTGCTGATGCAGAGCAGGGAGTGATCAAATTGAGGCATCTGGGGCATTGAGGACTTCATGAAGTGTCTGGAACATCAGCAAATACCAGGTTTCATCATAGTGCACCATAGTGTCATAGTATTTTTATAGTTTATTCATAGTGTCATAGTAATTTCATAGTGTCATAGTAATTTCATAGTGCCATAGTAACTCATAGTATTTTGATGGTACATAGTGTGTCATAGTGTTCTCATAGTGTTTTCAAAGAGTTTTCATAGAATGACATAGTATGTCATAGTGCTTTCATGAACTGCACCTCCAACTATATTTAACCAATAACTTGTATACTTCACTTTGCTAACACTTATCCTACACTTTTGCTACACTTATTGTATACTTTTTTTGCTACACTTTTGCTACACTTTTCCAACACTTTTGTTACACTTTGACTACACTTTGGCTACACTTATCCTACACTTTTGCTACACTTTTCCAACACTTACCCTATACTTTTGCTACACTTTTTGTACACTTTTTTGCTACACTTTTGCTACATTTTTCCAACACTTTTCCAACACTTTGCCAACATCTTGCCTACACTCTTACTACACTTTTACTACACTTTTTGTACACTTCACTGGTAAATTTTTGGTGTACTTTTTCAACACTTTTCCAAAACTTTTCCTACTTCTTTGGTACACTTTTTCAACACTTTTCCAACACTTTTCCAACACTTTTCCAACACTTTCTGTACACTTTCCCACACTTTTTGTATATTTTTTGGTACACTTTTGAAACACTCCTTCAACACTTTTCCAATACTTTTCCTATATTGTTGTATACTTTTTTGGTACACTTTTCCAATACTTTACCAACACTTTTCCTACACTTGTTATACACTTCTTTGGAACACTTCTGGAACCCTTGTCCAATACTTTTCCAACACTTTTCCTATACTTGTTGTACACCTTTCCAATACTTTTCCAATATTATCTGTATATTTTTCCTACATATTTTCTATATATTTTCAATATTTTTTTTAAATGTAACTATCTAACATTTTGTCTACCTTTGCATGTTTTTAGTATGCTTTTGCAATGCTGGTAAAGTGTAGCAAAAAAAGCATGGAAAATGTATACCAAACATGTAGCAAAAGTATAGCCAAGGTAATAGCAAAAATATAACAAAAGCAATAGAAAAGCAAATAAAAAGGTATAAAAAGTAATTGAAAAGTATTGAAAAAATGCCAGCAAAGTAGAGCAGAAGTGTATCAAAAAAGCATACAAAAAGTGTATCAAAAATGTTAACAAAGTGTTGACAAAGCATAGGAAATGTATATCAAAAGTGTATACAAAAGGTGTAAGAGAAGTGTTGGCAAAGCATAGGAAAAGCATTGGAAAAGTGTACCAAAAGTGTACCCAAAGTACATACAAAAAGAGTAGGAAAAAATGTAGGCAAAGTGTAGGCAAAGTGTTGAAAAAGTGTAGGAAAAGTGTAACAAAAAAGTGTATAAAAAGTGTAGCAAAAGTGTAGCAAAAGTGTAGGTAAAGTATAGGTAAAGTGTTGGAAAAGTGTTGAAAAAGTGTTGAAAAAGTATAGCAAAAGTATAGTAAAAGTGTAGTAAAAGTGTAGGCAAAGTGTTGGCAAAGGGTTGGAAAAGTGTTGGAAAAGTGTACCGAAAGTGTAGCAAAAAAGCATACAAAAAGTGTAGTAAAAGTGTAGTAAAAGTGTAGGCAAAGTGTAGGCAAAGTGTTGGAAAAGTGTCGGAAAAGTGTACCAAAAGTGTAGCACTACTTTTACCATCACCACTTTTACTCTTCATCATTGGTCATCACCACTTATTATCTTATCATCATACATATGTATATAGTATGTTATTACTCAATCCTATTTATGTCCAGTTATTTGTTGATTTAGGGGTATTTCCAATTATGGAAATGCTTATGTGATCAAGGTTAGGGGTAGTTTTCCATTATGGTAATGTCATGTGATGTTGTTATGATTATGTCATGTTAGGAGTATATCCATATATAGTTATTTAATATGTATTTATGTATTATGTAATATATAATTTTTATAAAATTCAGATTTATTATATTTTGATGGAGTATTGATGATTACAAAGTATGAATGTGCTATATCACTATGAATGTACTATGGACATACTATGGCACACTATGGTACACTATGGTACACTATGACAACACTGTGGCACACTATGACAACACTATGGTGCACTATGACAATACTATGAAAACACTATGACAACACTATGAGATACATACTATGAATTATGAAAACCCTATGAGATACTATGAAAACCCTATGAGATACTATGAACTATGAAAACACTATGAGATACTATGAACTATGAAAATACTATGAGATACTATGAGCTATGAAAACACTATGAGACACTATGGGATACTATGAACTATGCAAACACTATGAGAAGCTGGGATAGTACTATCATATTACTATTTAAATGGACCCTCACTATAAGCACTATGGCATTGTCCAGCACTGTCCAGCACTGTCAAGCCAGATAGGTTTTGCTGATGAAGATATAACCCCCATCAAAGGCAGTCTTGATGGTTTCCAGCCAGATTATTCAACCATTCTTCTCAGCTTCATCAAGGTAGAAATCAAGATGATACTTCTCTATGTGGATGCATTTAGATGTGTTTGATGTTTTGGGACCATATATAAATGACTGGCTTGCTGGAAATTGTGTCAGGTTTTGATCTTTCATTGTCCTAAGAATATAGATATAGTTAGATTGGTGGTAGTGGAATACTGCTCACAGCTTACTGGCATACTGTGCACAAAGTAGGTCTGCCCTTGTGCTTGGGGAAGAAAAATGTGATGTCAGCTGATGAGAATGATGTTAGGTTTTCAGATGTTTGTGTCATCATGAGAGGATTGTCAGCCATGCTTGGTTGTAGGTCATCAGCATAGAAAGAGCCATGTGCCCTGGGAATAGATGCCTCCTCATCACTGCTCACAGCTGTCAAATTGAAGTTTTCAGTTTCATTGGCATTCTGGAGTAGATTAGGAGCATCATTGATGCTGTTGTTGAGCTCCTTGTGAAAGCAGATCAGGAGGCAACAAGAACAAACAGGATGTGGCAGTTCTTCAGCCTCATTTGTATACATGATCAGAGATAATTGATCAGATTTCTGCATAGGGATCAGATGCTGCATGGTAGGGAGAATCTCCACACTAGGAGTGGGATCCGCAGATTGGTTATGCTGAGCTCTAGTAGCTCATTGAGCCATTTTGAGGTTGCTATTCTGTTATATTGAAAGCAAACAACACTGACCTTTAATACCCCATGCAACACTGCAATCTTCCAGCTGTCTTTGCTGGGAGAACATATGTTCTTTGATGTCTTGCAGCAACACAATGCCTTACCATGTAAAGCTCACATAGAGTGATCAATTTCTGCCTAGTTCAGATCAAGTTGGGAATATATAATCATGTAAAAAGGGACACAATTCAAAGCATGATATGGGAGAATGAAAATCACAGGTGATATACTAACTTGGATGAAACATGAGATGACTGATCATACTTGGCATGATTTCTTTGAACCTTCACCCACCACCACTTGCGAGCTCCCATTATTGAGAGAGTACTTTACATCCTGGAAAGTCCTAGTGAACCAATCAACATATTGGTTGTGACTGGTCCCCTTGATATCCCTTGCTATGTCCTTGTCGAACGATTGCAGTAATACAGGAAGTGTTATAGTGTGCAGATTCAAAGGAGTGAGGTCAGGTTTGGCACTCATCAAGTCTTGCTTTTCCTGTGCCTGAATGATCATTTTGCAAAGGGAGGTAACCAACTTCTTCACCTCAGTTAGGCCCTTGATGAACAAGGCCTCAATATTGGCCCTGCCAGAACTGCTTCCTAACATCTAGAAGTATGTCAGCATAAGTAATAGTTTATGAGTTTGATGGGAGGTGTACTTACACACATTGCATAATAATTGTCAGCATTATCAACACTCAAAGGAGAAAATTCAGGGTCCTTGACCCACACATGATAGTTGACTTGCTTGATAGAGCACCAAGTATGACCTTCACACATCAAGGGTCATATTAGGGAAGGGGTTCTGGAGTCAGGTAAATTTGATGCACCTTCTGGATTTGCAGAGGGGGAAATGCTGTGGGTGGAATTGAATGAACTACGATTGATGAAATCAACATAGCTGAGGAAATTATGAGTCTGGGAGAGAAGCTTCCATGTCTGACTCCCGAATGTTGGACTTTGGTAAGAGAGATCTTCTTGAATGTTGATTAGGATTGCCATGCACATGGATGAGTGTATGTTGGCAATGTCTTTGATCTCAGACTGAGTGTCAGCAAATGATTGAGAGGATGCAATTTGGCAGATGATGGGATGGATTGGAGCAGCAGAGTCATCTTTGGTAGCAAATTTGAGGGTGATGTCCAGCATGATGCTGTCATTGGCATCATCAATCCTCAGCACTTTGTTGTGACAGACTTGGGCATAGAGCAGTTCCTTTGGAAATGGAAGGGCAGTCTCTTGAGCAGTCAGAATCTCATCTATCGTCTGAATTGGGAATTCATGGATTTTGGTTGGACATTTCATGATAAGCATTTTGAACTTGCCATACTAAGAGAAGCTACTCATTTTTTAGAATAATTGTTCATGGATGAGATGGCTAGGATAGGTCTTACTGAGGCTTTCCCAATAGTTGTCAAAACCAGGAAACAGCTTGCTCAATAAAGGTAAATTGCTCATATGAAACCAATGATACTTTCTATGGAAGCAGAACAGAAATGTCAATATTAGAAAGAACACTGTGGTGCCTGTCACAGGAATGAATGCATTACCCACTGATACTTCCAGACTTTCCTTGTAGCCTTTGTGTAATTGAGCAAGCAATCCTATTGCACTGTCACAAGTTCCTCAGGATTCAGCATATATACATAAGTGAGGTATATGACCAAAGGTGGACATAAAACTCACTCAGCTTGTCAAGCATTAGTGGATCAACCAAACTTGTCAGAATAACAACATCCTGGGCCCCAGCTGGAGCTCCACTGTTGGTAGTGGCAGCATGCATGGTTGGTGTGGCAAGTTAGTTGGTGTTGTCCGCTGACTTTGGTGCTGTAAAGTTGGTATCAGAGCAGACTTTCATTGACACAATGGTGGAAGGCATGTTGCTGTGGTCATTGAATGTAATTTTGATGACCCTTTGGAAGGTACTATAGCCAGTGTGAGTAGCAGTAGTAGATCCCATCACAGACATGCTTCTAATAAACAAGACAGTGCAGTGAGTCATAGGACTGTGGGGGTGATGATTGGGGGGAGTGAGAGTTTCTCTCACCATTAAGACTTCCTCCATGCACTTCCTGACAAATAGGGAGTTAGTTCACAAGGGAATACTAATGACAGCTGACCTAAATTTGACTAAAATGGTAGCAATGCATGTGTTGTAAAATTGCTTACCAATTTGTGCTGATAGGCTGATCTGAGAGAACCTTGAATTGAATCTGCAAACACTGCACTGCCAGACTCTTGGCTTTTCAAGACTACAAAAAATTGTAAGTTCTGTAAGCACAAACTTACTCACCTGTCTTTCAATCCTCTTGCAAGATTGCAACAACAGCTCCCTCCCAGTCCAACATCTGACCCATGGACTCTATACACCTGTATGTGACTGGTAAACAATGAAGCCAGCACAATCCAGGATCTACCTGGGGAAATCCTTTACCAAATCAATGGAAGGTATAGAGTTGAGGGCTCTCTTGGGTCTGGGTCATTCAGTACATACAATACCTCATTTTGTTTGAGTTGTTGGCTCTGGCTGACCATTGAAAATTGTGTAGCAACTGTTTACCAAATGTTCAACATTATTAGCCATCAATATTACACAATGAAACTAGAGCAACTCACTGACCAGTCATCGTCCATGGAGAGAGAAGCACACATCCTCATGCACATGAATGAAGGTGCACCAGCTGGCATCCCACATGTCCACTGGTTCAGCCAAGAATCCAACTTTGATGTTCTCATTCTCAATCTTTTGGATTCGTCACTTCAGCATCTTGTTAACCTTTGAGGCAAGTTTGATATTGTCACTGTTTTGCATGTTGGGGGTCAAATGGTGAAGTATTCAGGTTATTGGAACAGGGCATAAATGTGACTCACCTTATGCAGCTGTCACTTCTGTAGTACATTCACTCCTGTGGATACACTCATTGTGACATCCAACCACAGAACATTCTTACAGGTGTTGACCTCCTCTCCACACTTTTCCTTGTTGACTTTGGTCTTGCAAAACTGTACTGTCACCCAACAATGGGCAAGCATATTCCCTTCCATCCAAAACGTGGCCTCACTGGAACACTGGTGTTTGTGTCCATCAACAGTCATTTGGGAGGTGAACTGGGTTGCCAGGATGATCTTGAGTCCCTTGTCTATGTTCTCATTTATCTTCTATGTGGCTCACTCCCATAGCTGCAAAAGAATACTGGTAGAAAACCCAAATTGTCAACTGTTCTTGATTGCAAGTGAACAATGGCCATTGAGTGACTCTGTAACCAGTTTGGGTTTACTTTTATATGCCCACACACTTTTCTTCTCAGATGCCCCTGATTATGACTACATGCATTCCCTACTTCACTCACCCTCCTGATCTGTTGACAGAACATAAAGCATGAAAAATCAATCGATTGTACAGCAGGATCTTTGTGTGGGATGTGATACAAGCACCATGCTCAGAGGTGCTGTGTCTAATCAGCATCCTGCACCTACTTGCACACACCATTACATTTGTTCTGCCATACAACCTGCACCATGTGACCCTGTTCCATTCCCCCCAAGAAACATGCCCATCATCAGTTGTGCATCCTGCACCAAAACATTACAAGTCCCAAGATGGTGTGCAGCAGTGGATTACCCAATTGTTGTACACCTCACTTTCCACTCTGTGCTCTCCCTATACATTCACTCACTATGCTCATGCCAGATATGATAATTGTTGAGAATTACATAGTATTGTGTGAACTCATTCATATGTTTGTTATTTGTAGATAGTTGGGTTGTATGCCTGTGGTAGTCAGTGACCTGTACATGAACTATATCCAAGCTTGACCTTGGTGGGAGTTGAACAAGCCAATACTCAGCTGTGAGTTGGCTATGAGCCACCAAGCTAGCCATGCTGAGCCAAGAAAAATTATGGACTTGGCTAATGGAGCCAAGTCAGGGACAAGTCAGGGAGAGTTGGAATTGGCTGAACATTAGCTGAGTTGTGGCAGCACTAGGTATATGCACATAGAGACCACATCTGAAGATGCAAAGATGAGAAACCAAAAGTTTCTCCCCCTGAAGTAATATGTAGGGGGTTTCCCAATTTAGTCAGGACCGAGGGGTGTGGTTGTAGGCATGAGTGGCGTCAAGCAGAGCCCATTCCCAATAGGAAGGAGGGAGGCAAGTGTATAAATGCATTGCTTGTGCTTTGTCCATCAAAGTATGAATTAACTGCTCTGCATGCCCATTTTGCTGGTGAGCATAGGGGGCAGACTGCTGTATATGAACCCCTTGATCCTTTAAGAATTTTGCAAATTCCTTGGAGGTGTACTTGCCCCCAGCATTTGATTGCCAGTTTCTTATGATGGTGGACTGTTGTTTTTGGACATACACAAACTATTGTCTAACAGCATGAAGTGTTTTGTCTTTCAACTGAATAAGTATGGTCCATGTGGCAGATGTGAAGTCATCATAAATGACAACAGCATACTTGTACTTGCTGTATGGAGTGACCTCAAAGGACTTCAAGTCTGAATGTATCAATTCAAAGGGAGCAGTTGCCCACTTCTCGCTATGAGGATAAGATCAGTTCAGCTGTTTGCTTAATTGGCATTCAGAGCAAATGCTGGGAGTGGCTGGCACCTCAATGTTTGGGAAGTCCTTTAGATGCTTAGCACCCTTACAAACAACTTCAGGCAAAGGGTGTCCAAGCTGCTGGTGCAGTGTTTCATAGTCCAATGTAGACTTGAGAGAGGCAGTATTTGCATCCTGCAGTTTAAAAGGCTTTGCCCTAAACCAAAACATGATGTCTTGTCCATGAGAGTGAAACTCAAGATATGTCTGTTTCATGCAGGAGTCCCATATGGTAATGAAGCCAGGTTGGATGCAGATGGAAAGACAGGAGTCTTGTAACAATGTGCCCATCAATATAAGCTGAACTGAGCAGGATGGCATATATAATACTGGTGATAGCCTAACATAATGTTGGGCAAAAGGTAGCACAATGCTGCCTTGGCTTTTGATTTCAGCACAGCCATTAGCAGTTTGTGCATACTGGGGTGTTGTAAATGGCATGTATTCTATGAAGTCATCAAGACTTGGTGAAAAATGTGCAGAGACACCAGAGTTGAGTAGCCACATGTCAGATAGTGGTTTGTGGGCATGTTCCTTTTCTTTTTCTTTGTTGGAGTGTTTCAAACATCAATCACACAAAGAAAACTTGGAGGAGGTAATGGTGGATTTACTACTATCTACTACAGGAAATGTGTACATATGATTTACCTAAGGCAAATTTAACTGCATGTCAGTACCTGATGTAGAAGGAGTGTGAGGGAACACATATGAGGTGGAGCCCATAAAGAATTGCTCCAAATAGTTGTCATGACTGTCATCCCCAAGGCTCACCATGTCTTCATTGTTATCCTCGTCCATGAGGTTGAGGATTTCCATGATGCCAGTGGTGGTGACAAGAGGGAGATCCAGCATATCACTAAGCCTTTTGGCAAGCAGCTGGGAGATCTGGTCAGAGAGTGATTGCTCTGTGCAAGTGGAGTGGCAAGCCATAATGGGCTTGAGGTTGCAGATAACTTGAGGGCTTATGTCTACCTCAATATTGCAGGCAAAAGAGATGGTGTCCTTTGTTTGAGGAAAGGCAGGAGGACCCCAGTGAATTGCACTGGTGGTGTGTGCTTGGGTATGTGGGTCAGGGACAGGTGAGGTGAAGACTGTGGATGTGGGAAAGATGGTGGTGGCAGAGGTGAAGAAAGGAGGCCAAGGCAGTGGCATCAGCCATTGCAGCCTTTTCCTTTTTCTTTTTGTTCTTCTTCTCCTTCCTCTTTTTCTCCACATTATCAGAGTGGTTGCCCTGACAGTTCCTGGACTTCTTGTTT
>JBBPMV010000051.1:1512-43659 GCA_038090495.1 Heimioporus retisporus | reverse complement strand
GTCGCGCGGCCCTATCGTTGTCTGGCTTGTGCAGCTCGTGTGGGGTCGTGCTTGGTGAGTTCTCCTGCTCCTGGTCCTCCACTCGCTGCCTGACACGTTCTGCTGTCGCCAGCGATTTCTCCAGCACTTCTCGACTGTCCCCATCACCTCCCGACTCCTTCGACACGTCCGACTCACGACCCTTTGCGATCCAGTCGAACTTGGTTCCCATATGGTGAGGTTTCGTCGACCGGTCGTTCTTGCCTTTGGCTGACGCATTCCTGCGCTTTCCACGACCTCTTCTGTCGCTTTCTAGCAGCCTGGCCGTCTCCCGTTCCTCTCGACATGCTCGCTTTGTGAGCGGCGCCCAGAACTTTGGGGGTCACTCGCATCTGCCTCCCTCCCTCGAGCTCGAAGCCCTGAGAGTTGTGCGGTCGCCTCACTAGTACGCTCGGCTTCATTTCGGCTTCCCCTCGCTGCCCTAACCTTTTCGTTGTGTCTACTTCAAGTGCGGTGCCGACGGCTTCACTGCTTGCAGGCACTCACGTCCCCCTCTCAAGCTCAAAGCTCGGGGACACATTTGGCGGACGTGCGGTTTCGTCAGGCGGTTCTGGCGGTGGATTCGGGTCCTTAGGTGCGTCGTTGACAACTTTTGATGTGCGCTGATTGGTTTCGTCGAGTGCCACTGTGGGTCGCTCGACCTTCGGTGTTGCACTTGCGAGATTGGCCCGTTCACCCACATCCGCGCTGGGTAGTGCGTCGGGGGGCTCTACGGCTGCATGCAGGTGATGCGCGACGTCGCCTGCTTCATCCGTAGGGTTTTCCGATGTTGGTCGCGTAGTGCCGACGTCCGCGTTTCGATACATGGTGTCGTTGTGTCGATGCCTTTCCTTGCGCCTCCCCTACCTTCTCTCTCATCAGACTTTCCAGCGTGATGGTCGGACACTCCGTGGTCAAGATTGGCAGCCACAGACCATTTCAATGACCATCAAACGCTTATAATGTAATGCTTGCCTTTGTTACTTACACTTGTAGTGTACTTGTTAAATTGAGATGTGCTTGTTCAATGCAGAATATGCTGAGTCCGCACTTTTCAGTCCTTGGGTTCTTTAAGTACTTTTTTTGGGAAGTGACGTTGTCGGCTATGATGCCAAAAGTTTGGAAAGTACAAATAAGGTTATGTAAGCGCTGTGTCATTTTCCTGATGATAATGTGATATGACCATGCCCAATGTAGAGACGAGATTCCACGCGAGATCACCAGGATGACGTTTAATACCCATAACATCAGCTTGGGAGCTTTTTCACCCCTAGGCCTCCTTGTCAGGTTCACACATCACCACGACCGCCGTCGGATGAAAAGGACGTGATTGACTTGTGTAATCTCGCTCATGTCCGTCTTCGGACACGTCGCGATCAGACACCGTCTTCCTCGTAGCTCGTCGAACTGAGTGGAAGCGGTAAAATGATGAAATGGAACCGATTGCGTGTCAAGATGCATTTTTTTTCGAATAGTCAGTGGGGTCGACGAGTGGCGCCACCGTACCTGTGGCCTTAGTACTCACATATGCTTGCATTTCCAACATAGGACGAGAATAATGCAGCGGAAGTACCGCCATAGAATCCAATGCCTTAGCAGTAGTGTATGGCATAGTGTGGAGTGCGGGATTTGTGATAAACATTACCGGCTGATAATTAACCCAGAGCATGCATTGTGTCCGCGACTTGTCAGCGCTCAGTGACATACTCAAACTATCTCTGCAGTGGCTAGGTTAGCAACAAGAATTCGGGCTACAGCAAGAACGACACCAATAACAAATGCCGTGCGCCGACATAAGTTGGTACCGCTAAATGCGTCATAATCTTGTCCGCATCTGATAGTACTTCACCTCGATTCTAGACATGAACATACTGTAATGATCAGGATCCGTCGACTGTCGCTCGTCGTTGGACCTGCACGCACGTCTACATCATCCTGACTTTTGCAAATCTGCCAGTAAAAAGGAGAAGATTGATTTGGGGATTCAGTCCGTATAGCATGATCAACCGTCGCGACAGCAGAAGCAACTTACCGAGGCCGATGTTGTCCCAGAAGCGTGCTGGATTTCTCGACCATACACAGCACTGACTTTCGAGCAGCGAGGCTGACGTGGGCCATAGGTGAACGTTGAACTACGGAACTGTGCTAGAAGCGTCACTGGCAGCGCCACACCGTCACTCGCTCACCACTACCAACTCGATACGTTCGGTTGAATGTTCCTACGGCGTAACTCTTGGACCATCCAGATCTTCGCTTTGGGTTTCGAAATGATTGCCACCAGTCTATAAGAGGCGTTGGCTAAGTGCACGTTGAGCTGGAACCTCAACCCAACCTCATTTTCCCACCGATTTTCATATTGGTGTGTCCAACATTCTCTGATATATCCAGCCTCGACGTAAACTCGCCGGACTGGCATGGTTTTTCTTCCGTATTTGATGGCCTGGATCCAGGATCCATCCAGCTACATGCTGTCGAAGCTGAAACTCAGGAAGGCGACCAGGACGTGCCAACAACCTGATGCCTCGTTGCCCCATCCTCGTGGTCACCACGATCCTGGAGTATCCATTTAGCAACATCAGGTGAGTGGCTCAGCGCAGTGTGCTCTACTAGGGCCTCGTCACATCGGTCGTGGTTCAGATTCAAACACCCATGTCTCATCTCGATACACCCAAGGTTTGGCCACCCGCATCGAGGGGCTCTCGTGCACCTTGGACGGCATACACTGCGCATCGCCCATTCCATGGTTACGATCCTTACCAACCTGTCTATAAACGCTCCAGGTGGGCGTCCGACGTACATGGCGAACGAGAGCCGCCTAAAGAGACCCAGTTTAAGCGCGAACGCGCCCCACAGCAAGCGTTTGGATCGGGGCGGCAGGGTCACATAGGATCGTTGAACAGGCTTTGGGGATTGTTCATGGGACATTTTCGTAAGGGGACATGTTCCCGTGTGAGAAACTGACGGTACTAACCACACTGCAGCTTACAGCGGGAAGCGACGCACACAGAAACTCGATGGGCTCAGGTTTCCTTTTACTCCACATCACTGCACAACATCTCGCGGATCTGCGTCTTATTCTCAACGCACCCCAGCAAACCCCATTCAGGCTCGCAACTCCGAATCGAGTGAGTTTTGTAGGGTATTTTATCCTCGTCTCTCATCACTTTTCCTCCTAGCAATTCAACATACCTCCTCTGGTGACGCAAACCATTTCCTGGCAAATCTACATTCTGGAAACGACGCCCGACATGCTGGAAATGGGCCCCGGTCAAACACTTACCAAGCCCCTCCCCAATCACAACCGCGCAATTCATATCGGTCGACGGTGGTGCTCCCCACACGGCCCTCTCTCCGCGAAGCTCATGACGTCCGAGTGAACCCCTACCTCGAACATCGGTGCAACGGCATACACCCGATCTCGTTTGACATGTCACGCGGTCCAGACAAGCTCATGCAGATTACCCCTACTACCGGCACGCAGGTATCTTCCCTGGCACCCAAGCCCCTCAACCCTGCCCCCACTCACTCCACCAGGACGCTTCCACTCACAGAACCAGCAACCCATCCCCCTGTTCGGCGGATGCGTGTCCGCCCAGTGTCCGAGGACCCGCTGCCCCACTTTCCGTGGTCGATCGTAGTGTCGAGCACACACGAACGAGACGTGACGTGCGGTGACGTTCTCAATGCTGTCCGACGTGCGCTGCTTGCGCATGTGAGCGAGAGCGAGTATTGGGGATGGACGAAATACCGGAGAAGCTTGGCTGGCAGGGCATATCATCAGAGGGTTGGCATAGCCCCGGTTTCGGGTGACAAACGAGCACGGAGAGGGAGGGATGGAGGGAACGACGGTCTCGGTCTACGGCGGATCGACTATTTGGGCGAAAATGTCGTCGTATTTCACGGTCTGGAGCGAGCGTCGACAGAGGCACACGACGACTGTTGGTTTTTGTTCCTTGGTGCTGGGCAGAGGAACTTGACATGACCCGGATCCGAGCGGGACGCCCAACCACTCGGTGACCTGGAACGGACTAGAGTGTATTGCGAGAATCCGCCTTGCGCAATTTACGGCATCTCGACAAGACTCGGTATGTCAAGTTTGGTTGCTTCTATTGATGACTACCATCGGGATCACTCTGCGTCGGTAACTATGCATCCCTTATTTTCTCGCACCTAATATATGCATGTGTGGATTGTGTATGAATGTGTTTTTATATAATGAACGAGTCAAAGTATATGTTCCCAAGTTTCGACTCGGATGACGCAGGAATTCTACACGCACTCGGTCTGGCGTCTGAGTATGTGAGGACTAAGGAGTTAGGTTTGTTTAACGTGATGAAGCCTGGAGACGCTTGCTGTAATCATATTCGACGGCAGTGACGGCTACAACTGCGCGAACAAGTCGACCGATACTTGAACTTGGTAAACAGAAATACGGGCGACGTAATCATACAATTGGACGTTTGTATGTAACAGTTCCCTGCAAGCTTGAAGACATCGGACTTGGTGCAAAGTGGAGGGTCCTCGGAAATTTCTGCAGGACAGGAAGCAATGCGTATATATTTCACTCACGAAACATTCCCAGTCTCAAAGAGGAATATATAAGAAAGGTAACTATGTTCGGCATCACTGCATCGGGAAGGCAATCCCGGGCCATGCTCCGAAGGGTGGCAGTTGGTGATACAAACTTAAAACTCAAAATCTGGGAGATTTTTACCGGCGGGTGTGCCGAATCCCGCGTACTGGATCCCAAGTCAGTAACCATCTACTCAGAAAAACAACGATCCACTGTCCACAAAACAATTTTGCACCTACTCAGATGCGTGCTTCCTCTTTATACTAGTTGAAGTATGCAACAAAGGTTTGGAGGACAAACGGGGACATTCACAGACTAGACCAGTCCTTCACGACACTAACCTTGCTCACATTTCCTTCGTGCATACAATCACGGGGATTTCTATAAGATCATTTATATTTATCTTATGGAAGGTATCTAAATCCAGGGGCCTGAGGATAAGCGTGTGTGAGTGAGTATAAGCACAGGAGACTGAGGTAAAGCAAGGCGCCAACCTTGTCTGCCAACTCGGAAGTGTCCACCGGGGCATCTAGATCAGGTTCACCATATATTGCATTTCGAAAGGCATTTTCCCGTCGGTATGAGATCTACAGTGAGGAATAGATCGATCGAACGTGAGCAGAGAACACCAGGGGAGATACGTACAGAGAGGATCAGGGTTGCGAGCGCAGCCAGGAACATGAGCGCGCCGGACACTTTTTATGAAAAAGGCGGTGAGTAAAGACGATCCGGTTGTGCGAGCGAAAGGGACGGAATCACCTCCAAAGCCACGGCTAATGATATCGATGTGGGTGTCAACCGTGAGTCATGAAAGGTACGAGACGCACACATAAGTTGGCCCTTCGGTTAGGGGGTACAAGTGAGCCCCCAGAATGTTTCCCGATAGCCCAATCGCAGAAAGCAGGGGAATCCCCGCCGCACGTTTCGTTTCTGAGCCTAGATTATGCGTGACTGGGGGGGTCGGAAAAAGTAGAGAGAAGAGGGTCTGTCATATAATGAACATGAAGAGTGTAGATACACGCACACCAAGCAAGATACAGCCCCTGGTTGGCATATGCGCCTGCGGTAACGCAAAAGGAGGCGAGGTATCGAACGTGGATATGTTTCTGCGTCACAATGAGGAGAATACTATAGGCATGAATGAGAAGGGAAGGGGGCGAATGGAGTGGAGTGGGGAACAAACATATGACCAATTCCTCCCAATATGCATCCAGCGACGACCATGGGCCCACGGCTCTGGATTCTATCGGAAATGTAACACATGATCACCAGAATCAACCCGGCTACTACATATGGAGGGACGGTCATGAGTTGCGAAAGTGCAGGTGCTAGAATAATGAGTACATTTGATCAATTGTTATTCATGTATTATGGGTGCCAGTTTGTACATACAATACCCCATCGTCTCAATAATCGTGGGCAAGAAAGCCGACAAGGAGCCAACTGTGCAATTGGTGCCAAAGGACAGGATGCCAGCAACGTATATCTAGAACAAAGATGAGCTACAATAGAAACCGTCTAATCGAGCTTCGAAAAAACTTGCCCTCCAGTCAACGAATGCAGCGATGACATGTCCTGGAAACGGAATGAATTGTCTGGAAGTTGTGAATGGCTAAAAGTGTACCTCGGTTGACATGCGCCCCAATGTCTCCACGTGTTCCTCTATTCATACGTTCTACTGCAAGTTTACGTTCGGCATGCGTTAGAAAGTCGGTAGACTCTGGCCTCCCTGGGAGGATAAACAAGCACAGCACTCCCAGAATTGCTGCTGGAACGCCCTGGGCATGTTCGTAAACGACCAGTTGAAAAGTAAAAGTGGGCGAACCTCTATGAAGAACAACAGCCTCCACTGCGCGATAGATACGTGAACATGTTGAATGCCATAAGCAAGCAGTCCACCGAAGGCACCAGCAACGGCGGCGAAAGCAATCCAGGAAGCGATTCGTGTGCCGTATTCGGCTTTAGTATAGTATAATGCTTGAGAGATATCAACGAATAGCTTGGATGGGGGAATGAAACGACACACATAGGTAAAGTACGACCGAAGGCCCAAACGCGACCTCAAACACACCGAGACTCAATCGTGCGACAAGAAGGCTTTCAAAATTACTTGCGGTTGACTTTAGTTCTGTGATCAAAAGACGAATGAATGAAGGTCGAAAAAGCGCTGACCATCGACGCAGAACATAAACCCCATAGGATGGCCGAGCCCCCAATCCAAAAGCGGGGTTCATAATACTTTGAGAATACCGTACATGGTACTTGGAAAAGTACCTGACGAAAGATCAATATCGTACGTGGCTATGGGATGGCGAAAGGCACGTACATAGGGTATATGAAAAGCTGCGACGAGCCAATCGAAGAGCACACCAGTGGGGTCGCCTCCAAGGACATCTTGGGGTAATCCCTGAAGACGTGCGTTGCCCAAATTTGACCGGTCGAGATCTGGACACGTGGTGTGATTCACTCCTCGGACGACATATCATGGAACTGGCCGCGATGGAAAGAGAAGCTCACATGCAAATAAATACAGCACGCATGTGATGGGTAGGATCCGAGCGTCTAGCTTCCGCAACAGTCGCTTTTCCGCCGTACATGGGTCGAGTGGGATGAGCGGGTCACTTTCATGGCTTTCCTCGTGGCTCTCGAGCTCGTTTCGCGGTGGTAGGATGCTAAAATCGGCACCCTCGGTGGTGTGCATGTTGAGTCAGGTTCTGCAAGTTCCTGCGTGTCTATGCACGATAGAAACAAATTGAAACGTGGTAATCATTTCCCCAGCCAAAATATGTCCATATGGAAATGCTCCTTCAGGCTAACGTGACAGAACAGAACAGCCCTTGATCTATATGGCGGCAAAAATAGATTTGTGGTTGGATTGCTCGAATCCAGTTGGAGTGTGGGATCCGAGATCAATCGCACAACGCAATGGGCCGTCTTTGGACCAGGCGAAATGTCAGACGGAAGATAAAGTTAAAATTGTAATATGGAAAAGGCTACGCTAACAGCGCCAAGCCACCTGGATATGGTCATGTTGCCCCCAAATGCATCGTCATGGAGATTATCACGGCCTTCCCACTTTGGTGTAGAAGATGATGCGAGCGCCGTGGGATAGCTTGTCGGGATCTCGATAAATCCATGTTCCGGTGAAGCGGAGGCATCTTCGAGATTATCAAGGTACTTCAATGTCTACTTTATATACCAGTACGTCTGTGTATCAAGTTATCAGGGGTATCGCCACAGAAATCGATCCCGCTCGGCCTCCGCCTTCAACACCACATACTACTATCGAGTGTCCCATTCATCCATTTGCATTCCTTCGCTCTCTCCGAACCCTTCATTCTGCCCACCACCAGCGAACACGATCGCACTCGCACCAGCACCATGGCCAGCCACCCGCGTCAAACCAAACGCTGTGTCGATCTCAGTTCCAAGTGCACCACGCTGATCGTTTGTATATAGCTTTCGCAGGCTCAGGATGAATCGGGGTGCCAGTGTGTAGGCAGGGATATAGTTCGTAGACCCGGCCAATATTGACTGCCACCCACCCGCTGGAACGTAGCCCATTTCCAGTAACAGACTGTTGAGTGCGAATGCCAGTATGCTGTACACAATATTAGCGACATTTTCGAAAGGCAACCTACAGGGTCGAGACGCGGACATACGCAAGAAAGTAAACCATGCCCTCCCATGCGAGAAGGGTCATGTAACGGTTCAGTCGGAGGTGTTTCCTTGTCTTGTATGTCTGAACCGCTTCCTTGCTGAATTGGACAAGGACTAAGAGACACATCAGTGCGCCGAGGGTGATCTCGACGATATCAATGGCATTGGGCCAACGAGGTGATATGATGGGAAGCTGTGCGCAAAATGTAAAATCGAGCAGCTGAACGGTGTACGCTACGCAACGATATATATCATTTAATGCGCGGAATGAAAGCCACGGAACCATGTTGCACTTACCTGTGGGCCCGTGTTGAGCGCTGGTAATAACACATACAATCACAATCACAACGACTTCGGCAGCATACAATATGAGGAGACTGCAAAGGACGAGTTTCGATTGACGATATAATGCCCAAACTCGGAGGATCATCGCCACTGCCTCGACGGATGAGATGCATCTCAACCAACGAAAATAAAACTCACGATCCACAGCGCTAACAAAAACCAGTGTAGCCCAGACGGAAATAATGTCAGTTATCTCGCCTGAAAATATATGTTGAAGAGCTAATAGACACAATGCAAAGTTGCTCACAACTATTTCAACATTGTCAGTGATTGAGTGGCACTGTAAGAAACAGCGTGAACATACATCTGCGAATAAACGCGATGAGCACATCGACCTAGCATCAGTACCATGAGGGATTACATTTCCAGGGACTGGAAAGAATGAACTTCCCCCTTTGATCAAGTCGGTAAGCTTAACAAGGGGAAATCATGATGTTTGAACGTACATAGGGCATTGATGCTTGCGGGTCATGTAGGAATCAGTTGGATTTGTTATACGAACAAGAGACCTACATGACAGAGCATAGGCCGACATAACGGGTCTAGAAAGTAATAACGATCAGCTTGGTCGTCGATATAGCCACGATACTGACAAGAAGAAATAACACAGATATTCGAGTCCAAGGCATTTTCTGCAAGTATATGAGAACACAGAAATAAACTCAAAAATGGTTACTAACCCAAATATATTCTAGCTGTGAAGATCGTCGATGAATGCAATGCCAGTGGCGTTCCGAGTAAAGTGAGACCCACCTCGTCAGAGAATGTGAGTACTGCCGAAGTTGACATATATTCCAGCTCAACGGATGATACACGGGTGGGCAGCAGCACTCACCATAGTCGTACCCCACAGCGGAGAGAGTCACAACTTTGAAAAGAGTAGATAAGAACACAGAAAGCTCCGACTCGATCAAATACGCACGAGACATGTAATTGTTCGACTGGATGATTGCGACAGCTTGCTGCAGAGTGGAAGCCATGCCAGTGAGCTTAATGGTACGAGGAGTCTGTCGCCAGCGGAGTGTCGTGATTCGAAAATGCAGAAGGTTTTGTGCCCCTTCTACAAAAGTGGAACACGGTGGTTAGGCATTCCATAAGAAGTTGATATCAACAAATTTGACCCAACGGCTGCCAACCACTTTACGTCAAACGGGACGAATATCGAGGCTTGAGTACTACAGTCGACTCCCTCATAACCGATACCGGTCAGTCAGCGTCCTGGGCTATCGGATTTGAGGGAATGTTGGGTTTGCAAGAGGAGGGGTATAGAGGATCCACTTTCTTGGCCCGGGGAAACCGCTGAAAAGATGTATCGGATTTCAGGTACTCTAGTATTCGGTTATGTGGGAGTCGACTGACAGTGGCGTGGTCAATCGGCTATTCAGTTGCCAAGCAGTTTAATTTTTAACTGGCTAGGCGTTTCTCTGAGGAACACCATGGCTTGCACACTCATCCGGTGGGGGTCGCGGTAGAAATTGTTTCATAAATTTATATGTAAGTACACAAGAAGTCAATACTACCTTTTAGGGGGATGTCCACAAAGCCTTCTGTCCCCAGTACTGTTTCACACCCTCACGCTCAGCGACTTTACCATGACGAGTAAAAGTGTGCACATAGCGCGCACGTTCAGCAATTTCCAGCGAAACATGCGCCACAAGGTGAGTGACGCTTGCCAGAACGATGCCTGCGAACGCTGACCTAAATCCACATGGTCCAAGGAATGCATCGCAAGATGAGACTTGAGGTAGTCGAGGGCACGAGCGAGTCGTTCTGTACGATTATCATGCCCTTACGCCACGGCTGAAAGGTTCAGAGAAGCCGGGCCGTATGCAAGATTCGCTGTAAAGTTGGACACTGGCGTGACAATTTCATGTTCCGCAGATGCACCCATTGATCAACGATCGCCATTTCCTGTATATTGGAGCCCAGTGAGTTGGTCTCCCCGATGCTGCACACTGGTACGAGTGGGACGAGTCAACCCATGATACCATCCCGTTGATTAACGTGAGCTGCTAGCTCCTCACCGTAACAGGAAATGGCCGCGCCCTCGATTAACTTGATTCCATCAATGCCCCCAGAAGCGCGGGGATCTTCCCATAGAGAAACTTGACATCAAACTCTGCAAGCTATTCAAGCTCCGGCCCGACGGTGCACGCCAAGTGGCTCATTGATCACCTAAATAAATTTACCTTGTCCACTAGTAGAGTTCATGTCAGCATCCAAATTTCGACCTACTAGTCAACAAAGTTGCAAGTATGTCTGGGGTGTTTTACAATTGTGTATCTGGCGAATTCAGCATGGCATGATTGTCGAAGCACTAGAACGCTTAGGAACTGATTCACATAGAAGCCCATTATTTACGTAGAACTCTGTGCCGAGTAAGCTGAGGTTGAACTGTCTTGAACTCATTCGGCGCTTTATAACCCATGGGTAGGAACGCTGAGCTCCCTGTTAGGCACTCAGGCTACCCCCGTTACTACTTGGACTGTTTATTGTCAACATGACCTCCATTCTTGCTGTTGCCCTTCTTAGCGTCCTGGCGGTCCAGGCGTCGCCTACTGCTTCTGTAGGGCAGGATATCACGCCACTGACGACGACACAAATGAACGCGTTCACACCATATTCTTGGTATGCAAGTGCCGCGTATAGTCCCCCCTGACCAGACAACTTCATGGAACTGTGGAAGTACGTTCCTCACCTTGATGAGTGTCCCATGCTGATTTGTTGTTATTACATAAGAAAAATGCCAGGCCAACCCTAAATTCCACCCTGTAGCCTCGGGTGGTAATGGTGCTTCCGTTCAATACTGTGAGATGCTTGGTCCGACGTTCCCAAGTCAATCATTTTTATTTCTTCACGTACACAGGGTATGTTGGATATGATCCTACACTTGACACCGTGATCGTTGCCCATCAAGGAACTAACCCATTGGAAATGTGACGATCATTTTGTCTGCCTTGTGTATTTGCCCCTTAATTATTCATACTTTAGGGAAGCCCTCGTTACGGATCTTGATTTCTCCCTAATAAACTTGGATTCATCACTTTTTCCGGGAATTCCGTCGACCATTCAATGTCACAGCGGTTTTGTGAATCAGCAAGCACTGTAGGGTTTCCGTTTATTCTCGCTTCCCTAAATTTAATTGTGATGACAGTACTGCCACCGACATACTCAATGCTGTGCTGCAAACCATCTCACAATATAATACAAAATCAGTGACCATGGTTGGCCACTTCATCTCGTAGGCTCAGCTCTTGCGCTCCTTGACTCTGTGTATCTTCCTCTTTGGCTGCCTGCTGAGACCACCTTCCAGACATACGCATACGCTCTCCCGCGTGTGGGGAACAAAGCATTTGCTGATTATGTAGATACGCATCTACATTTGACTCGCATTAATAATAAAAGGGACCCCATCCCTGTCTGCCCTATTACCATGTTGGGCTATGTCCACCCTTCCGGAGAGGTACACATCAATGATTTTGGAACATGGGAATCATGCCCAGGTAGGTCTCCCCTCCCTTTCTTTGCAGACGTTCTGAACCACAACACATCTTCAAAGGGCAGGACAACCCAAGCGCGCAATGCATCGTTGGTGCTGTGCCTTACTACTTCCTTGGAAATCTTGATGACCATAACGGTCCGTACAATGAAATTATGATTGGTTCTCTGTAAGGCTCTGTTCAAATGCTGCTCATTGATTTTACCCTCGTTACTCGCGAGCATCTCAATACTCCCGTGTTTTCTTTGGTATTTGTTTTTGGATCATTTAGTTGTCGCAGTTGTTCGTCCTCGTTCTCACTGCGCATCGACTTCAACTTTCTTCGGCAGGGTTGCACTTTTCACTGACAGAAATAGGCGTTCGAAGATTCACGGTTCATACATATATGTTTGATTGCAATTTGGAAATATCACTAACACCAGATTTTTCGAGACAAACCCTGCAGCTTCCCATCCAGCCATGCGTCACAATCGCTCGACAACGCAACAACACCTGTCAAAAGCACAGGTATACTTATATAAATTGGCTACGTATCGTCGTTGAGATGGAGCTGTGCCCCGACTAAGACAGTAGCTGCCATCCTGTCTACCAGCAATGTGTGATGAATGCATGTCAACAGTCACATTCGATGCGTTTATCACAGGCTTTGCCAATTCGACTTCGGCATGCAATATACAGATCAAACGAAGTCGTGCTCGATAGGATGACCACCCATGGACGATCATTAAAGTTGATTCATCTGTCACGCGTCAAATTGGATTTCGACGACCGAATAGGTTTTCTGGTCGCGTTTGTCACGTGTCACAGAGCCTTGGGCCTGACCGTGCCAAAACGTTTTTCAAATGCGTCTACATCTCAGCTGCACGCTTTGACCAACATCTATAGATTGCACTAGGTAAGTACCTGACGACCATAGGTCTGGCTAATATCGCCTTGCATTTTTAACGGATCCTACTAAGGCATAGGTAGTGTGTTTATTCTGATGTGGAATCTCATATGACGAAAGTCTCGCAGTCTGACATGTGCTCTAACTGCCAACGAAATAGCTGATGCAGACGAAATCTCCCTAGCGTCACACGTCACTGTAAGTGGTGTTGTCACACCGTTGTCGTAGGAGAGAAACACTGAGAATCTCGTCTGAGGTACGTCACCTGTCGGAGCATACACACCCACATGGGGACTCATTCAATGTCAACATACCGACAGCCATGTATGTTGGCGGCGAGTGGTCATTAATTCAATGTTTACCCACACGAATAAAAAGAAGTGGATCGCTGTCTTAAAATAAGGGTAAAGGTTTACTGTTCCGAGCCGGCCACCACACTGATGCACGCGTAGCAGGAGGCGCCCGCCGTTAAGTTTCAAGTCTCAGCAGGCACCAACCATCGAGCTAAGCGGTGACCTACCGCATGATTCTGGTGATTCCATCCCTCACGAGTCTTGGACGAATCTGCCAGTCGAGGGCACCATCCAATGACCATTCTCGAGAGTGCTGTTCTGCATTCAAATGCGGGCACCCGGCAGGTCAGACTCTCTTGATCCGCATGTGGTTTCGCATCCCGATATCGTTGAAACTTTGGAGCCGCTAGGCACGTTCGGTATGGTGAAACAGATTTGCGACGCAAACGAAACCCTTCGTTTTATACATTCAAGTGAGCCAGAGTCTACAACCATTTTACCATCATTCAGGTCCTCCTAAAGCCCGCCACTCAGATGTTCTTTGTTCGGGCCGTTGCCCTTCTTGGTGTCGTGGCCGCACGAGCTTCCCCCACCATTTCCACGAGGGAAGATATCATCCAACTGACAACAGACCAGATCAACGTATTCACACCATACACGCACTATGCAAGTGCTGCATATAGTCCTCCTGACGAGACTTTCGCGTGGACGTGTGGGGGTATGTCCACGTAATCTCTGGTGAATTCTCCATACATCATCGGCTGATGTCCGTGCTACCTAGACTCGTGTCAGGCAAACCCTAGTTTCAAGCCCGTCGCCTCTGGTGGTGACGGAGCCTCTGTTCAGTACTGTAAGATCCGTATCTCTGGGTTGAGGCTTAACCGAGATCTGAAAACGGACAGGGTTCGTTGGGTATGACCCCGACCTTGGAACTACGATCGTTGGCCACCAGGGAACGAATGTCACAAAAATGTAAAGATTATTTTATCTACTTTGGGCGCATTTTTCTCTCGTCTCAAACTATCTTTCAGACAGTCTGTCCTTACGGATCTCAACTTTTTCCTAACGGATTTGGATCCGGCACTCTTCCCGGAAACTGGAGATGGTGTTCAATGCCATAGCGGCTTTGCAGAGGAACAAGCACTGTATGATTTGTACCTGTACCCTCTCCAAAGCTAATGTCGACGGAAGCACCGCCACCCAAATCTTCACTGCAGTGGAGAAAACCATGTCACAATATAATACAACGACGGTAACCCTTGTCGGCCATTCTCTGGGTAGGTAAAGCTACGTGTTGCTTCGGTTAACAACCAATGAGATTTATGTCACTTCTCTATGTGTGTTACGTAGGCGCCGCTCTTGCACTTCTTGATTCAGTGTATCTCTCGAACTGGTTACCCTCTGGAACAACCCTCCGGACCTATACCTACGCTCTTCCTCGTGTCGGAAATCAAGCGTTTGCAGACTATGTGGACGCAAATCTACAGCTGGTTCACATCAACAATAAACATGACCCCATTCCCGTCCTTCCCGATAGGCTTTTCGGCTACGTCCACCCCGCTGGAGAGATACATGTCAAGGAATCTGGACATTGGGTTGGGTGTTCAGGTAGGTATCCTCCACGTGTGTGCCTTTTCTTTTCTTGACTATGTACGTGTGCTTGACAGGGCAGGACAACCCGAGCAAACAATGCATCGTCGGGGATGTGCCCTTCTTCTTGTTTGGCGACCTGAAGGAGCATGACGGTCCTTACAACGGGATTATGATCGGCCCATGATGCGGTATGTCATAGCCATTTCATGGGCCTTGATGCAAAGACTTCCCATCCAAGCTACCGCTCTCTACATTCACCTAGCCTATGATCAGATATTTTCATATACGCAGTTTTAGTTTTAACGGTAATGGATCGTTTTTATACTTCTTTCGTGCTCATCGGGATCCTCTGCCCCTCATTCACCACGCTGGGGTAAATCTAAAAACCATGCCACCGAAATGACCGTTGCAGTGCAACGCACAAATTTGCCTCGGTGGCAGTTTTGCTATACATCATCACTTCGAAACGATCGATCTGATTGATCAGCAGTTTTGCCTCCTGTTTGTCTTTTGATTTTCGTCGCACTCATCACTTAGGGCAGCCCACCAAGCCGGACTGAAAACAGCTTAAATTCTATCTCGCGTATATAGGTGGCATTCTGGTGCACTATATATATCATGTATTTCTTCATGCGTAACCGGAATAGAATGACCAAGGAAGAGTCATCGTATCTGCGTTTACGCGCTGCGATCCACCATCTCATCCATCTCGATTCCCTCGCCCTGCTCCGACCGCGCGTGCAGCAGCATGTTGGCAAACAAGATTCTGCTTCCGACAGAATCTTGGCCGGCCACCAAGGTCATGCCGAAGCCCGTGTCCATCTCGCCTGTGTCCTCCAGACTGCGCGAGTACAGTTTCCGCAGATTCAACATGAATCGCGGGACGAGCGTGATTGCGAGCGCATAATTCATGGTCCCGGCTAGTATCGCCAGCCGTCCGTTCGGCGGGACGGCGCCTGTGGAAACCAGCACGTTGAGGAGTGCGTACGTCAGGATACTATTTGCGATAGTTTCGTCGTCAGTCCGGTCGGATGAAAGTTGGGAACGGAAACGATGGCAGAGATGCAGACGCACGCAAGAAAGTAGACCACTCCCTCTCTGGCGAGGAGGGTGACATAGCGGTTCAGCCTCAGGCAGCCCGTCTCTCTGTACTCGTAAATAATCTCCGAGAAAAATAGACGACCACTCAGCAGACACATCATCGCACCGAGGATAATCTGAACGATATAAACAATCGCAGGCCAGACGGAAGAACCAGGTGGCTCTATACAGTACGAATAATCAAGTACTTGAATAGTGGATGCTTGGCACGGCGCTAGGTCAGATTACTATAACCTGAGACCACATTTTGCTTACCCAAGGGCTGGATTTGAGCGCTGGCCGCAATGCAAAACACCAGGTTGATGACGATCTCGATGGCATACAAGGTAAGAAAAATGCCGAGGACGATCTTCGATTTATTATACAGTGCCCAGACACGCAGAATCATCGCCACTGCGTCTGTGAGCTGGCTCAAATGAGAAGTATGTAATAGCAGCTCACAATCTGCGGCAGCCATAAAGACCAGGGGACACCATGTGTCTAAAATATAAAGTGTGTCGCCTAGGGACCGTTGTCAAAATGGATGTGGAAATAACAGATGGATGTGCTTACAGCTGCGCAATCGCGAGCATCGTTTGGGCATGGAATATTTGACATGAAACAGAGCATGAAGACCTACGTCTAAAAGGAAAGACGCACACTTTCAGCATATCGGCGACTGGTGTGGCGGGAAATCAATCACCTCGATGGGGCCAGGTACAAAAGTACTTCCCCCTTCAAGTTCGCAACGTAGTCAGCTCACCAGCAAGGGAACATCCGGCTGGAAACGCACAGAGTGAGTTAATTCTGGGGATTAATCAGAGCAAGCATTTCGTTTGGAAAGACGTAGGCATACACAATTGAAAATACCCCGAAATAACGAGCCTACGAGCCTCGAAGATCAGGAAGGGTTTATGGAATGGATATGATACATACGAGGACATATAACGTAGAAATGCGTGTCCAGTGCATGTTCTTCGGTCCCGTTAGAATATACATTTGCTTGAAGGAGAGGGTTTACTGACCCAAATGTATTCAACCTGCGGAGTTGGTTAGTAAAACGGATCTTATGGCCTGCCTGCAAAATGCATACCTCATCTGGGAACATAAGGACTGGTAGTGTTTGAGTTTCATAAAATACGCAATACAGGTATGAACAACTTACTGTAATCATATCCGACAGCAGTAATGGTGGCAACTGTAAACAGAAGTAAAAATTAGTCGTTAGTCGGAAGCATCTCGGACGACGATCACAGAGCCCACGGGTCATGTAGTCATTGAACCAAATGTTGGGTATCGTTAGCTGCGAACTGGAAGCCATGAACGATTGTCAGGGATACGTCAGAGGGCAGGGAATGGATGGGGGGTATCCAAAAACAAGCAGCGCCCATATAAGCACGTCAGAAGTCACTGGTATCGAAGTCACTGGTATCAGCGGAAATCACATATCAGACCACTGCCATGCTACCATGAAAAATGTGATACGTAAACGTGCCAAAGTCCGGCCGGATCCATCGGTTTCACAACCGATATATAAAGTGATCTGTGATACATCCGACAGTCTACTGATACATGCATCAGCTGCCCGAGCTTATTCCCAGTTTGTCATGACTTTCTCAGCCTGGCGGGATTTTCGCGCAAGTGGCTCAAGGTCACTCATTTTCTTGAACTGAAGTTAAGCGTGACTTTTCAGTGATTAATTCACGCTTGGAATGAACCGCCTCGATTTGTAAGTGGGCGAAGCAGCCCAAAGTGTAGCAATGCCGTCAATTAGAAAAATGAAGTGGATACAAAACGGAGCAATTTAGTAAGATTCCAAGTGTCCCAGCGAGTGCATCAAGAGATCCGGCACGACCGCATTCTGATCCACGCACCCGGTAGGTATGCGCCTTTGCCCGATAATGCCGCGTTTTACCGGCTCGCCATCCTAGGTTTGCTCCTTGGATGTTTTGGATTGGACTTTGACGACGACGCGGGCAGGGTTGCGTAGTTCAACTCGCACCAGCTAGGACAAGACATCCACATCAGTCACGGTGACTCTGAAGAATCCTGTCCACCTTTGTTTCGGTTGGTGTGGTAACAAGTGTCGGTATGTTCCAGAAACCTAGATCAAGGAACCTTTTGTGGCGTGAACAAAAAGGATGAAGATACGACAACCAAGAGTCGTACCTATTCGTCTCGTCAAGAACAAGCGCCTCTAGTTCTGAGGGTTTTCCATCTGCCTAGCAAAAACTCTACCCGGTCTGGCGTACCTACAACGATATTGGCACCGGTGTCCAAGAATTGCCGGGCGCCTTGAGCTGGAGATGGTTCATCAGAGGAGATGAGAAGAAGCGATGGGGGTATGTAGGTCCGTGCGGACGTGCAGGGAGGAAGAGAGTGTACGGAATGTATCTGGGTGGCGAGCTCTCTGGATGGTGTGCGTCAGAGCACCCGGTGGTCTCGCTCGTCTGGCGGTGAGCTAGCGCGGTGATTCGTGACTTGTGATGTGTGACATAGCACGTGCATCGACCAAGCCGTTCCATCTCTCTCACGACCGCTTCCCTCAGTGGGGCGCTCAACGTCGCCTACCGTAGTCCCTCCGTCTTGCCTTTTCGCCCGCCGATTGCCGACGGACGTTACTCCGTGCCACCATTCGTCCGACGCTACCCCATTCGACTTCTGTCGGCCCGTGCTCCGCTGTTCAATCCTTAACCCGCCCTTACAGCGTGCTCCCTCCAACAGTCTTGGATCAAGCTTCGGGGCTTGTACCGTTTCGCCCATCCCACGCTATATATGTACCTACCACTTTCGTTCCAATTGACATCATCTTCCCCACCCGCCAGCTACGCGTATCGAAGGTTCGAAAGGCATGGATGCTGCCATTGGCCAACGAGTCGCGGTGCCACTCACTCATTCGCCACCCAACTTAGCATGTGGCACGTCTTATGACCCAGCAATATGCCTGTCCAATATCCTTTCATCTATTGGACAGGCGAGCACATCACCGTTATTTGTGGTGCAAGCGGCACATGGCTGCTGCTGGTTGATCAGAGCGATGGTTGAGCTCATGCCATCTTACCGAAGCACGTGAACAGCTCTGTTCACTTGTTGTACTTAGTGTACTCATTGCCTTGACGACTATGCCAGTCAAATCTGTCACACTCGTCCGCAGCACGCCGCATCATTCCATTGCCATATCGGAGATATATCGATTAGCCCTCGGTCGTTAGTAGTGACAGTCTCATTTCAGACGCGCCTTCAATGAATCAGTCCAAAACAAACCTAAACGTTTGAACCCCTCTAGTCGCCACTGTATGTGCTCAGCTCGTCATGTCATGAACACTCGGCGTCTTCACATTTACCAGATTAGTGCTTGGAAACAGAGAGTCGGTATTTGGATACCCGACCTGACCGGACAACTATGAACCCTTCCCACTTGTACAGGGGAAAAGATGTAACGCTAGAGGCGTAGCGAGGACAAGACGGACCAAGCAAGGAAAGCAGCGACACGAGAAGGGGTGTGGCACTCATCGCTAAGCACTAACGCTGCGGCAGTGCCATCATGCATCATAGGTACCATCTTGTCCCGCATTGAACGCTATTTAAATCTTGATCTACATGCACCTGACTCGAAAAATGTCACACGCTGCTAGTAGGAAACGAACTGAGTGCGTCTTGCTCATATCTTCGATGCTGTGTACCTCCCTACGATGTATTTTAGGTATCCCATTTTTTCCCAGCATTGACATAAAGATGTATGTCCTCCCACTCGCTGCGAGAATATAGTGAGAAACATCCTCTTCGCGACTTACATCCCTTGCTTCATCACATTCCTCAGCCAAACATATGGCGTCGGCCCTGCAGCTGGCTGTTGAAAACATTCAGATGAATGATTACTCCGCTCGTATGTTGGCAACTTGATGCATCTCGCCCACTATGAACCATAACTCAAATGATGTTCCGTTCAGTCGTGATTCTCACAGCTGTTGGGTATGACTATGGTGAGTAGATATGTCTTCATCTGTGTCATCCATTTAGAATTGTTAAACTTGACTGCTATCAGTCCTTACGTTTTCTGACGAGGTACGTCGTATCATACACAAGATCTTACCGGTTGACAATCATTGCAGATAGAATACGTCTGGGTTAGCTATCAAACCTCGGTAAAAGATTATAAATTTCTAATGCCAAAACAGAGTAAACCCTGGACACGAGTGTCTACACTATTCGTTCTTGTGTGTATGTTATCCATCGCTATCACACTTTCTAATTTCCCATTCAGTCTCGTTATTTTGGGTTGTGTTGTGCCGTGTATGTCCATTTCTTGTTAACGCTACAACAATTTCATTGACTCTTGACCGGTTTATTAGAATTAATGCCCTTAGTGCGCCCCAGACTCTGTAACTTGGAGTCTGCTGTCCTGACATGATTATCACAGTGGGATGCTCATTTCTTCCCGGGCCTGAAAAGGTGGATCTTCAATTTACTGATCACTGACGTACTGCTTAAACCCGCACAACATAGACGTACGTATCAGTATTCCGTCTTGCATCGAATAACAGTGTTCATGTGACCGTACATCGTTTGACAGATGTGAGTACATTGTTTGGCCCTTCGGTGCCTCTCCGTTCAAGAATTCCTTCAGGCGAAATACTTGATATAATTTACTTTTGGGCCGGCTTTATTTTCATGTGCTCCGCAGAGTGTAAGGTTCCATTTCACTCTGACCATGATACTCGCATTCATAGAGGCAGTGTCAATGATTCTCCGCGTATGGGCATTGTACGGTCGATCAAGACTCGTTCTTGGCGCACTCCTCACTGTGTATGCGATTGAAGCTATACTATATCTCATTCTTTGTTCTATTGTCAGTACTCGGGATAAACCCACAGGTGCGTGAAATGCTGCTTCTGGTTGCATACTCAGTCTTGATGGGCTCCCCTCGATCGTAAAGCCATTATCCCTCGGGTTCTCGATTTTTCGTATTGTGTAATCCAATTTTATGCTCCAACTTGGACCATATGCGTGTGTAGCGCGCAGATCGTTCTCGGCACACTCATGTGTCTGCTCGTCATCGTCCAGCTAGTCAAGGAGGTACTTCAAATATACAGAGCAACAAAACATGTTCACCTGAGCCGGTACATCCAACTCCTCGTGCGGGAAGGCATGGTCTACTTTCTTGCGTAAGTCCCATGTCAGGACCAACCGCTCGATCCACTTCTCTTGTATGGTGTAAAGCTGACGTCGAACCGTTCCGAATAGCATCGTGACGTACGCGGTCATCAACATGCAAGTGTACAAGGGAACCGTTTCGCTGGGCGGATGGCAGGTCATCATACTTGCGATCGTCGCGTCGATATTTCCCTACACCTTGGTCCCGCGGTTCATCCTAAATTTGCGAGAACTCTATGCGTGCAACCTGCAGGGCGGACGTGGGGGCGGTATCGATACAGCGTTCGGGTCGATATCGGGTCTTGACCGTGGTGCTGCCGTGAGCACGATGAGGTTCGCCGACGGCGAGCAGAACGGGGGTGAATTGCAGAACGGAGACGCACAGGCATGACGGAGGCAGAATGATGGCATCAGATTGCCGCTAGTAGACGAGCAGCTCAGGTTGTATTGGACCAGTGGGAATGAGACACTCAGTGATACCGCTATGATGTACGCGTGTAGGCTATAAGCTCGTTAGCCCGTTATGTATGTGATTGCTTCTGATTAACTAGACAGAAAGGGCCCTCCGATGGCATGAGTGTAAACTTGGCAGCCCAATGGTATGCACTCCCTTGGGTTGCCTAGCTTGATGTAAATAGCATGAACAGCGCGCAAAAATATCAAGATTCAAAACCGTAGGGCGACGCGACTTCGCCATGCGTCGCTCCCAGTACCGCAATTTCCCCTCGCTGTCGCCTCTCCGTGTTCTTCACCCTCCTTAACAGCACTGCAACCCGATAGCATTGTCACCACCATGCCTAGCAACCGATCCCGCTTCTCGTACTTCGATAGCGTACGGCTTCCGTTAGTTCAAGACAAATCGGGTCGAGCGTGTATGGAGGCACGAACTGCACTGCGTAGCCTCGAATGATCGATCCGATCGACGATCAGCTGTGCATTCTGTTTGCCATTGGCTTTGGTCGCACCCATCGATGAGTTGCAGCCCACCGAACCGGGCCGGAAGCAGCTTCGATTTTACTTCGCATTTAAGGCTGGCATTCCGGGGTGCGCCATGTATCATTTTATTCGTGCGTAACCGGAACAGAATGACAAAGGAGAAGTCGTCATATCTGCGTTTACGCACTGCGATTTACTATCTCGTCCATCTCGATCCCCTCGCCCTGCTCCGACCGCGCGTGTGGCAACATGTTGGCAAACAGGATTCTGCTTCCGAAAGAATCTTGGCCAGCGACCAGGGTCACACCGAAGCCCGAGTCCATCTCGCTTCTGTTCTCCAGGCCGCGTAAGTAAAGTCTCCGCAGGTTCAACATGAACCGTGGGACGAGAGTGATCGCTGGTGCGTAATTGATGGTCCCGGCTAGTATTGCTAGCCGTCCGTTCGGTGGGGCGGCGCCCGTGGAAACCAGCACGTTGATGAGTGCGTATGACAGGATACTATTTGCAATATTAATGGGTTGTTGTCAGTCCAGTCAGATGAAAGTAGGAACGGAAATGCAAACATACGCGAAAAAGTAGACCACTCCCTCTCTAACGAGGAGGGTGACATAACGGTTTAGTCTCAGACGGCCCGACGCTCTGTACTCTCGAATGATCTCCGAGAAAAATAGACGACCACTCAGTAGACACATCGTCGCACCGAGGATAATCTGAATGATGTAAACAATCACAGGCCAGACGGAGGAACCCCCCGGCTGTATGCAATACGAATAACCAAATATTTGAATAGTAGATGCTTGGGACGGCGCGCTAGGTCAGATTACTATAACCCGAAACCACATCTTGCTTACCCAAGGGCTGAATTTGAGCACTGGCAGCAATACAAAATACCAGGTTGATGATGACTTCGATGGCATACATGGCAAGAAGAATGCCAAGGACGATCTTCGATTTATTATACAGTGCCCAAACACGCAAAATCATTGCCACTGCGTCTGTGAGCTGGCTCAAACGAGAAGTATGTAATAGCAACTCACAATCTGCGGCAATCATAAAGACCAGGGGACACCATGTGTCTAAAATATAAAGTATGTCACCTGGGGGACCGCTATCAGAATGGATGTAGAAATGACAGATGGATGTGCTTACAACTATGTAGCGGCAAGCGTCATTTTGGCATGAAATATTTGACATAAAATAGAATATGAAAACCTACGTCTAGAGTAGAAATGTATATTTCAGCATGCAGGTCCATCGGTGACTGGTAGAGCAGGAAATCAATCACCTCGACTGGGCCAGGTACAAAGGTACTTCCCCCTTCAAGTTCGATCGACATGGTCAGCTCACCAACAATGAACATCAAGGTTGAAACGCACAGAGTGAATTAGTCCTGGAGATCAATCAGGTCAAGCAATTTGTTTGAAAAGATGTAAGCATACACAATTGAAAATATCCCGAAGTAACGAGTCTGCGGGCCTTGAAGCTCAGGAAGGGTTCATGGAATGGATATGATACATACGAGGATATATAACGTAGAAATGCGCGTCCAGTGCATGTTCTTCGCTTCCGTTAGAATATATATTTGCTTGAAGGAGAGGGTTTACTGACCCAAATGTATTCAATCTGCGGAGTTGGTTAGTAAAACAGATCCTTGTGGCCTGCCTGCAAACAGCTGCATACCTCATCTGGAAACGTAAGGACTTGCAGTGTTGGAGCTTCATAAAAGCACGCAATACAGATATGAACAACTTACTGTAATCATATCCGACGACAGTAATGGTCGCAACTGTACACAGAAGTAAATATCGGTCGTTAGTCGACAGCATTGCGGACGACGATCACAGAGCTCACGGGTCATGTAATCATTGAACCAAATGTTGGATAGTGTCAGCTGCGAACTGGAAGCCATGAACGATTATCGGGGATATGTAGGAGGGCAGGGAACGGATGGGAGGCATCCAAAAACAAGAAGCGCCCATATGGGCACGTCAGAAGTCATTCGGTTCGCGAGGACGTCCTTGAGGATTCGGCCGCCGAACCAAAATTCAAGAACTTAATTACCATACGGCATCTTATTTATATCGGGCGCCCACCATTCACCTCGTTGTTCAATGGTCAGATCGTCGACAGGTGAATAAGAAACAACATACGGAACGATTCGACACATGGGTGCCAATATGTCATCCATTAAACCGCAAGAAGCTCCAGCGGATTTTGCGATCGGTAAGGGGCTGTCAAGGAGCACCTGGGTGGTGTGAAAAATCGAAGTTTCCATCGAGCGAATGCCATAAGTTGAACACGGTCACTTGACAGCTGATTTTTCGAAAGTTAGGTGCATGTAGTCAGTAGATGCCAATGCGTACCAGGTGATATATCATCCTATTTATGTTGTTTGACGAAAAACTGACAGCGAATCCTGGATTGTGCTACAGCCCGGAAATTGTCCAGTACTTACGCATCGCATGTCGTCGCTCTCAAGTCGACTAAGCAATGCGTAATACTTACCTAATCTTGATGACGGTGTGTTACCTCGGTGACCAACTTGACACAACCTTAGATGGGGCCCCAAAACTGCTCAATCAAGGTTTTGTTCGCGCACTCGATAAGTGCGACTCGGAAATTCGACGGCGCGTTTTTCCTGGGCCGAACTGGAACTTCCACATCGCAATGCAGAGCGGCGCATAGCTCTACGTTAGGCTCAAAACCGGGCTGAACGCGGATCCATCATAGGGTGTCCGTTGTACGTCAGATTCGGCTCTCCGCTTCATGGTTTGGTTTGAACACGAGGCCGCCTGCAATACTTTAGCGTCCCAACCTCCATCGTACCCCCTACCGATATACCCCCATGTCAGATTCTGTCAAACGTGAACGTATAGAAGAGTTTTTGAGAAAGTCTCTTCTCGGAGAGGAAATTGTCAATACCCAGTTTCACCTCTTTTCCGCGAGGTCTTCGACATCACACCGAGTCTTCAAGCCTCGAGTCCTTTGCGCAAACAATGCTCTTCTGGCCAAGAGCTCGAAATACTTTTTGGATCGTGAGTACTGCCTTGCGATAGGCAAACTTCGTACTCATCGGGGCCACAGTGTTAAGCTCGGATATAAATTCTTCTGACCCTTCGTTACTTGACCTGACTGATGCCAACGATGTCCCTAACAACGCTCCTATCGACGATTACGGCTACGGAAGTGACAGTGACCTCGATGATAGTAATGACCCTGTGGGACAAGTTAAACAGACATTACCTGCCTCGGCTCAACCTAAAGAAAAGGATTGTGACGATGAGTGAATCCTACCGTTTTCCGTGCGATGGCATTCTAATCGTGGTGGTACTTGTATAGATCGTCCGATGACGATTCGGTCAGCTCCGACATGTTCGTCATGAGTCCAGAGCAGCCCTCCATCGATGAAGTTAGGTCAGTGGCGAGCAGCGAGACTGCAGTTCAAGACGCTCGTGGTCACAAATCATTGGCGAATTGCACAGCCATGCGCCTACGATCTTTGGGAAGTCGCCACATTTTGGTCAAGGACACTGCTTTCCAAACGTAAGCCCATTAACGCTGTCCTTTCTATTTCGCTAAAGATGCATGTCGATCAGATGGTACACGCTCCTGAATTATCTGTACACTGACAAGTTCAACTTCCTGCCTCTGGGTTCCTCGTCACCTGGTTCACCATCACGTGAATCGTCAGCACGCTCAATAGATGAGCCTAGGTGTTCCGCAAAGTCTATGTATCGTCTTGCATACAAGGTTAGCATGGGTCGCCAACTCCACGCTCGCAGTCTTGCAAGCTTCTAACGAGTTGTAGGTTGGTCTGGACAACCTTCGCGACGAGGCGTTTTTGTACATTCGCAGTAACCTTACAGAACATAACATTTTGACGGAGCTTTCGTCCCATCTGGTGTCAAGGTAAGTTTTCGGCACGCCTTCCGTGTTCTATCCACGGTCCTAATCGTCAATCTGTTCCTAGACACCCGGAATTGCTCGAGATGGAACTTGACGTCTTATTCGAACATATTGGATCGCCTCCGGTTGTTGAGGGATTCTCCGATGTCGCACGGAGAATTGCCAACAGGGAGCTCCCTCACGGGGTTGATGTTGTTGTCGGGATCCATACAAGACTATTGAAATCCTTGGCGTTGAAAACGTTAGAACCACCTACTCCGTGCAGAGAAACAAACAAGAGCGAAGCCGACATATTGAACGGCGAAGGGAAAGGTGAACCGTTTCGTGGATTCCCGCAGACGTCAGCTGCACCCTCCGGGGCAAATGTTGCGCCCCCGCCGCCTTCTACAGCTTTTTCTGTTCTACCACAGCCAGGCGGGGCAAGAGACGGCACTCAGCGACCGGCACCACCGCCCTCACGTACTCCCGCCCCGTTGTCATCAACAGGTGCGACATCAAACGCGGAATTTCCTCACCCGGCTCTAGGCTCACTTTCAACGTGGCGAACCATAGGGGAACGGAAAAAATAAGGGGCAGAACGACAGGGAGGGCGTCTTTAGGTTTGCGGATCGTGGTAAGTGATGATAGATCATTTTCTGCCAGCCTGGTTCCTTGACAGCGCCATCGAATCCTACCACAGGTTCAAGATAATACTTTGATAGCAAACTTGTACGGCTGTCAAACGTTTCGTGTAGCTGATATATTGTGACCAGACAATCGGGAAGATAGATCGCATGGGTGATTTTATGTGTACTCCAAGGGGAGAGATTACCGTTCATCGGCAAACTCATGTCCATGGATTGATAGTTTTGGTCATGCGGGCGCGTATCCATCGATTGCTTGTTCATCTGTGTATCAGCGCCGCCTATACATGCACTAGCTTGCTGCATACGTGATCACACCATCCCACGATGGACGCCTTATCCATTTGTATCCTTTTCCGCTAATTCTCACAGTAGTGATGATACCCTTCGAGAGAATTCCCAGTAAGTCAGTCGTTGTTAGGACTTGGCTTATTCCCGGGCTTCTGCCAGTGATCAAGACCATGTTTTTGCAGTCTCGTTCCCGATGCTATAGGATACGTTATGCTCCCTCCTGCGATAACAGCAATGTGCGAAACATGACTGGCTCTTCCAAATCGAGTGCAGCTGCGGCGAGTGCCCTGCCAAGCAGCGCTTTTTCGACGCTCCCACACTCATCTGCCAGTGGTCCCCGTTCCCCTTTCGGGAAATTTCAAGACCCCGCTGACAGCTAACGCTCTCCTGTGGTCTTCATCTACATTCTTATAAGTGCGGATTCAGCGCTGAATTAGCACAATACAAATGGGTAGGCGCCATAAATCGTTTGCCGGTCCAATCGGAGTTCCTGCCGAGTCTCACGTAGGCCGGTGAAAGCATTCAAGAATAACAACGTAAAAAATCGCTCTCCCTGACAAGTTTGAAAAGATCCAGGCACTGTACAGCTTGAAGACAATCTGTATACCTGTAGTGCGTAATGCATTGAAACTGCTCTGTCATAAGTTGGCTAGGACACACCCCATGTACTGTCCACCATGGGGCACCGCCCCGAAGAACGATAAACAAGGGGAAAAAAAGAGGTCTAGCATTAAGCGGAATGTTCAAGTCTGTGTGTCTCGCATACTTTTTCATGTGGTTTCCAAATAGCAGGTGACAGATAATTTTACGCGTGGAACCATTCAAGGCTCCCGGTCCCAAGATGACCTTTAATCACTTGGAGTGGATGTTCTCCCCTGGTCGATCCAATCGCAGACCTTGATTGCACATTTGAAGGTCATGGCTTCACTCTTGCACCGGTATGAATGCAAATTCTCCCAGGCAGTTACGACTGAGGACGCCGTCAGCGTGATTACTGCCATTCAACATGGTAGCTACAATAGTGTGGTGACTCCCTAAGGTGTGAAGCACTTCAGAGTGTCTGACCGCTTCTCTGAGTGCCATCATCGTGCTGAGAGTTGTCAAGAGCATTCCATTACAATGATGGAACGTACAACCGACAAGAACGAGAGTGTGAAGACTTGAAGAGGCTGGGTTGAGTTGAGAGGCTGTCCGAGATCCACAAATGCAGCAGGATTCTGAGGAACATTGGGTGATGACCAGATTGGTTCGGCCTTAGCCGGTTGTGTTTAGGGGCTAATATTATTAGTACAGGCACTTCATGACGTCATGTGGTTCAGACAAATGCCCTGGAACCTTATGTTCCGACTTCCGCATGTTCTCAGGCTGCCAACCAACGTTTTTTTTATAGTATCGCCTCTATGCGGGAAACAACGTTTAACAAAGGTGCTCAAGCTAGGGTTGAGCATAAGAAAGCACAGGTTTGGCAGGGACCTGTGGCGTCCATTGATCATCCACATCCGCCCCTCTGACAAGGCCCGATGTAGTAACGCACCACCAGGCGATATTGACGTGGTTAACGTTCTACAGCTTCGGGCATAATACCTCCGCAGTTCTATTCTCACAAAACGGCCACGCGTATAATATGGCCCCTCGTAGTTGGCGCTCAAACTCATCTTCGCGCAGCCCGCTAGTCTCTCAAGCCCATGCCTTCTCCTCTTCAGCTGGCTGTTATGAACGTTTGGCTGAATGACTACTTGACTCGTATGGTCATGACGTTGGGCTCATGTACTACCTATTGATTTATCCGCTGTTCTTTTCAGTTGTGATTGTGACCGCTGTTGGATACGACTACAGTAAGTGACGCGTAGCTTTGTTTGTAGATATTCTTTGCATCTAATGAACTGGCACGTGCATACTTAGTCCTCACATTCTCAGATGAAGTATGCCCCCATTGTTCACTACAAACCTTTCCTTTCTGACGCACCCTGAAGGTTGAATACGTCTGGGTTAGCAGGAACGTTAACTTCTCATATCAACATCCTGATTTACTGTAGAGCAAGCGTTGGACAAGAATGTCTATACTATTCTTTCTTGTACGAGTCTGGGCTATTCAGGAATTGCCCTACTGATGTCCAAATCCTTATCGTTTTCTAGGCTCGTTATTTGGGATTGTTTTCCGTATTGTACGTCCTGCTATGACATCTATGTAAGTCATTTCTAATCGGTTCAATAGCACATTTTTTGGTGCGTTTGAACCTGCAATACTTTGCTGAGCTGATCCAGACCTATCAAGTGGGGAGTTCACTCTTGCCTGGCCCTCAGAAGGTGACTTCTACCACTTTTAATGACCACCGAAGAACCAAATAAATTCATATCCGGCAGACGTATGTACTCGCATTTTGTTTCACATGAATCAACATGCCTAACAAAGAGCGGTTCATTTTTTTCACTAGCTGTGGGGTCATTCACCTTGGTGTCCAAGCGTGCACTCTGATGAAAGCCGACTTTTAGGTGACATACTTGATATTCTTGGAACGTGGGCTACCTTGATTTTTCTTTGCACCGCTGATCGTGAGTTGTCTCATCACTTTGATTGGACTGAAGCCCATCAATCATTATGGGGTATGTCCGCAGTAATGATGATTCTCCGCGTATGGGCGTTGTACAACCAATCAAGCCTCATCCTTGCAGCCCTTTTCATATTATATACTATAGAGGTTATTCTGAGTCTAGTCTATGGTATTAGTCTCAGTCTCAAGAAGTCCGTGGGTGAGTGGACCATTGATACAGGTCGTCTGCCTTGCATAAAGACGCGTCCCATATAGCATCTATCAACCAAGTGTCGGTTTCTACGTTTTGCACGTGGCAACCTGGCCTGCCAGCTTGGACACCACTTGTCATAGATGCTGTCCGAATTGCTCTTGGCACATTTATTTGTCTACTTGTTTCCCTTCAGTTCATTCGGCAGTCACTTCAAATATGCAAAACAACCAGATGGGTCGCGCTGGGCCGTTATATGAACCTTCTCGCCAGGGAGGGCATGGCTTATTTTTCTGCGTAGGTCCACGTTCTGCCCTTTTACGTTCTTTCTTTTGTTCCATGATTCTGATGATGGATCAATTCAAATAGCATCATCATATATGCAACCATCGACGCGCTGTTTTGCACAGCGAACGTTCCATCGGATGGATGGCCGCTCCTTTTCGCCGGAATGGCGCAATGCATCCCTACGTTTGTGCTCGTCCCACGATTCTTCTTGAACTTGCGGGATCTTTACGAGCGGGACCTTCAGGGAAGATGTGGTGGCGAGGACTCGGCGTTTGGTTTGTTCTCGGCTAAGTCTGAAAGTCAAAGCTTTGCTGCCAGACCGTGTATATTTGCGGATCCGGAAGAAAACACAGAGTTTGAACGGGACAAGGAGGCACTACAAGAGGAGAGAATGAGTTGCAGCGCCGATAATTGTGCTTGATAAAAGATATCTAAGGTTCCCACTTCAAGTAGTGTAGCACCGTCTCGGAAGACCTAATCATTCTATGATACGAATATGTATATCAAGTATGCAATTGTTGTGGATGATCGATTCGACTGTTGGAACGACGGAAATGATGACCGTAATGGCTAGCGTTACTGTGAGTCATCATTGATACTATTTTCGCGAGTAAACCGCTCTTCCATTTGTATCTCCTCCCCTTCCCCTTCCAACGGTCTATCTGCCGCGAACATCATTGTGGACACAGCGATGCTTTGGCCAGCCACGGACGTCAAACCAAATGCTGTATCAAGGTCGCCTCCACCTCTCCCTCGACTGTCACGGGCATAAAGTTCTCGTAAGCTCAGGACGAGTCGTGGGGCGACGGTGTACGCAGGTACAAATTGCACCGCCGTAATCAGTATTATCCATCCTTGATCGGTTGGAAGGGTGGTTGAAAAATTCAGTACGTTGATAACTGAATATGTCAGAATGCTGCAGTACGTGAGCACCGACATTGGCTGGATGGAATGGAGCGGCAGATGGATATGGACGTACGCGAGAAAGTAGAACAAGCCCTCTCTCATGAAGAGAGCCATGTAACGACCAAGTTGAACTCGCTTTGTTGTCTTGTACATTTGGAGCGACTCTCTGATGGATTGGGCAGCGATGAGCAGACACATCAATGCACCAAGTGCGACCTGGGCTGCGTCGATGACCTCGCCCCAGACCGGGGTACCAAATTGCGCCACACAAAATGTGAAGTCAAGTATCTGAGAGATAACTTCTACAAGATCGGGAGAGAAAGAAACATGGTTATATAGTGAGTACACGGAGTTGTCTTCGACATACCTAAGGTATTCTCTTCGGTGCTGGAGAGAATGCAAACGATCAGATATGGAATGACTTCCAGGGCGTAGAGAGTAAGGAGCACGCTAAGAACTATTCTTGATCGACGGTACAGTGCCCATACACGTAAGATCATCACCACTGTAATAATATTGTGATTGGTCTCACTAAAAATCAACATGAAATCTCACTATCAGAGGCACCCATAAAAATCAAGGTACACCATGCTGCCAGAATATCGAGCATGTTGCCTGAAACATGTATTCGGTCAATGTCGGAACTGGAAGTGTGGAAAGATCCATTCACAACTATTGAATGGTCAGAAGTGTTAGTGCAAATAACATGAAAGCATACATCTACCGGTAGCGAAATGCATTTAGTAAATATCGTCATGGTGGCAAGTAGATAAAACAGACCTTGGGCGGGCCAGGTAGAAAAGAAGATCCTACTATCATCGAGCTGGTCAGCTGATAAGACTTGAGGTGGCAAGGTTGATCATACAGACGGCGAGTGGGCTGACGACCCATCCATCGGAGATGAGTGGAAGGGAAGTAATGTTGAGTACACTTACATGACAGAGAATAACCCAAAATAGCGAACCTAATCAACAATTTTCAGCATGGCAGTCATGGGTCCGGGGATAACGAAGAACGAAGATACACACAAGAACGAACAATGTTGATACCGAAGTCCAGGGCTTTCTCTATAGCTACGTGAGAAAATATCATTAGTTCGAGGAAAGTGTCAACAGACCCAGATATACTCTATCTACAAAAGGCGTTGCCAGTTGTATGAAAGGAAACAAGTCGGTGAGACGTACCTCGCGTGAAAATGTGAGGACTGAAGGTAACATCGTCGGCCTAAATCAAACCACATTTTGTTGCATACCAACTTACTGTAATCATACCCAACAGCAGAGAGGATAACAACTGCAACGAACCATTAAGTCAGTGGACAGTGAATCGTGATGTTGCTGGTGCAGAAAAGTTCGACAAACGCACGAGTTAGGTAATTATTGTACTGGAGTGACACAAGAGCCTGTTGCAATGTGGAAGCCATGAACTGTAGTATACCGAGAAAGAATTGAAAGCGAAGGACGAAGACGACGCTAACCCTGTGGAGCCAGAAAGTACAGGCGCTCAAGGAACTACACGTAATAGGGACCAGGGGTCAAAGGAAATTAAAATGGCGAGCGTCGCCGCGCGTCACCGAAACTACCGTGAAAAGCATGACTATATTCCGGTCCCCGTTCGAATGCGTTACTTTCCGTTGATCCATACCACTGCAAGAAGCATTCGCCTCTGAGTTCGGTTATTAGAAAGGATCGCTGAACGCTTGAAGATTAGCCCAAGAGCTGCTAGGCGTTGTTGTCGCTGCAGGCTCAAGTGATGTTTGAAACATGTGTGACATAGATGCTAACGTAATTCCTAGTGACCAAGATGAGCCCCAGCCTCATCTAAGTCAGCAGGGAGTCAGCATTCAGTTAAATGTGCCCAATGTTACAAAACCTGTGGTGGGCCCGGGGGCTCAAGGGCGGATTTTTTCTTGATTGCCCCGAATGGAGGTCTGAACCGTCCATGTGAAGTCTGATGGTCGAGTGGCGCGGTCGTAACTCGTGTCCACTGCGAAACGAGACTAAGTTCGTAGCTTGGAGGTTGCCGCAATAGTAGTCTCTATCTCGGGAATAAACATTAGCAGGATTTTTTTTAGTTGAAGGATCACCGAATACGCCCGCATGGTGGTACAGGCCACAGCTGGTGTGTCACTGGTTGACTCATTGATGGCAATACGACCTGGATGCTGTCCCTCAGTGTACTATATCCAGGGCTGGTGTTGATGAATATTCAACGTGGACGGGAGTTACAGCGCGCCGTTGGTGACCGACTCGGAGTACTTCAACATCATCATGGCGGGGTCTCAATTGGTTAGCTCAATTAGTAACTCTAACTGTTGGATGCACATTGCGATGCAAGTGCTTCTCTTAATGCTCTGGCTCGGACTTGAGCCCTTTTGCGCGCTGCCTCGTCGACGCGTGCATTGTACTCTGCCCGTGCCAATGGAAGCAGTGACTTCATGATGAACTCCGCATATTTTCCACTTCCTTGGCATTTTGAATGTGAGTATGCGAATCTTGTCCTGGGAGCATTCTGACCTTCGTTTATCTTGTTGCAGGGTCGAAAATAATAAATCACACAAGAATGCGACCTGGCTTTCGTCCCTGATGACTCTGTGGTTCCACTACACCGACCCCATTCAAAACCATCTGTCGAACACACTTCGTCATGGGCATGCTTAGCAGATTGGCGAAAGCCCTTGAGGTCCCTCACGAGCCAAAGCTCGCCCTGGTTCAGCAATTAATTGTCGTAAGTACTCATTGTGTTCCCCTATTGCCCATCGCTCGACTTTGATTGCTGTCCTCAAGAATGAGGACCTGCTTCCCGTCATCCCTCAGCAGAGAACCTGGCGTGGATACAACTTCGTTGCATTGTATGTTTGAATCAATTATTCTTTGTAAAGAACTTACTCATGACGCATATTTTTCCAAATAGCTGGTTTTCGGACATGTTCAACATCAACACGTGAGTCGTCTGTTGTACCAAGTCTTCGGATCTTGCTTACATCATCTCCAGCTGGATGATCGTCTCGGCCATGATCCAGTTGGGCATGTCGTGGTGGCAAGCCTGGATCTGCGTATGGGTTGGGAATGTGTGCGTGACCCCGTTTGTGGTCTTTAACGCGCGGCCCGGCGCCATATTTCATGTCACGTTCCCCGTCGTTGTCCGTACGAGTTTTGGTATCTTCGGAAGCTTGTGGTGTGTCTTCAATCGGGGCGTGATGGCTTGGTAAGCATTTTTGCTATCCCGTGCCTATGCCAGGCCGAATCGAAATTGCAGTATATGGTATGGAGTGCAAACAAGCATTGGTGGAACATGTGTTCTGGTGATGCTGCGTGCTATGTGGCCCAGTGTAAACGATATTCGTAAGTCATGCAATTTGTTGTAGACTGTGAACATGGAATGTCTTATAAGTGCAACTGAAACCTAGCCAATTCGCTTCCATCTTCCTCTGGAACTACTACTCGGGACTTTATGTGTTTCTTCATTTTCTGGCTTCTATCCTTGCCCTTGATATGGTTTCCTATGCATAAAATGTTTGTGGAGAATTGAATTGGGAACTTTTGACTTACATATTCTGCACAGTCGTCACTTCTTTGTGTTGAAGACGATGGTCACGCCAGTCGCAGCGGTTGTGTTCCTTGCGTGGTGTATCTGCAAAGCACATGGCATAGGCCCTATCGTTCATCAAACTGCCACTATCCATGGATCCAGACTAGCCTGGGCGATGGTTGTAAGCATCATGTCATGCATCAGCAATGCGTCAACGCTCCTCACGTTAGCATATCTGGTCTGCATTTCTGCTACTTACCTGACTGTTATCAAAATAGGAACGCACCAGACTTTGCATCGAGGGCGAGGACGCCCGCAGCGGCATTTTGGCCACAGCTTTTCGCATTTCCTTTGTCGGCTTCTATTGTGTGTTTGATTGGAATTCTAGTCAGTTCCTCTTCTCAGGCTCTATACGGAGAGGCTATCTGGTCGCCTATCGATTTGCTAGGCCGATTCTTGGATGACGATCCTTCTCCCGCGACGAGGTTTGGGGTGGGTCCAGCACTTGTTGTGTTTATTCACATTCGATGACTCACCCGTCCGTCCACCAGGTATGGTTCATATCCGCCTCGTTTATCATCGCACAGGTAAGCAGTCATCTCAGATTTATTTCATCGTTTATGGAATAAACTATGCACTTGCTAGATGGGGTACACTAGTTATTACTGAACAGAAAACAGTGGCTCACCTATTACTTTGGCAGAACGAATATTTCCGCAAATTCAGTTTCGGCGGGATGCGACCTGACAGCACTATGTCCCCGGTTCATCGTGGGTGTTTTTAATGTCCGCCGCCAGCTTCGTCGACGATTTACGTGGACTAGAACATCCGACGAGGCGGATACATTGCGGCTATTGTTGGTCTGTGCATGTGTCCATGGAACTTACTCAAAAGCAGCAGCAACTTTACCTCTTACCTGTCCTCATTCTCTGTCTTTCTCAGTTCCATTGCTGGAGTAATGGTGAGTGGGTCGTCAACCTTATCTTCCGTGCTCACAGGGTAGCATGTTCCTGGAATGCAATCATCAGATCACGGAATACTACCTGGTTCGCAAAGGACACTATAACGTCATTGACTTGTACCAAACTGGAAATGACAGTTGGTACTGGTATACGTACGGGGTCAATCTCCGGTAAGTACTTGGCACGTAGGTGGAATATCCTTATGGATGATGACCATTATTTAGCGCCTACGTGGCCTATCTCTCTGGAATATTGATTAATGTGGTCGGATTCGCGGGTGCCAGTAAGTCATCTTCTCTCAGCCACTTGTATTCTGTCTCCCGTTTCCGTGGCAATTGTCGGTCACGATGCGGCTGAGAAAAAAAAAAGAATGTTGTGCTAACAGCACCTCTCCCAATCGCCGTTCCGTTAAGCTGGTCGTACGGTACCTGTTGCGGCCACTCGGATTTACGAGCTCGCGTTCTTCACAGGATTCGGCGTATCGTCTGTTGTCTATTATACGTTGAACCGTATTTTCCCTGTTGTGGGTGCGACCGAGAGTTTTGAGGAGATCGATGTGTCAGGCTATGAAGAGAAGTCAGCAGATGGTCGTACTGACGATTAGATGGTAGCATCAGGAGTACAAGTAAAAAAAAAAGTAACAATCGGCTCCTATACGTATTCAATTTATCGGGAATGTCCGATTGATAATGGCATCGAGCATGGTTTTGAGGCGGGACGACGGACGTGAGCACGGATTGTCTAAACCCAACTGGAATAAATCGAGGCAAGGTGGCATCGTACGTAGCCGAAACACAATTGAAGGCCGAATGACTTGGGCGCAATGCGAATGGGAATTGTGCGGCATTACCCTCTTCAAACTCCCACCATGTTGCCATCGGATCCTGGAAAGCAAGCGCGTATGGAAGAGTTTCTCCGCAAATCTCTCCTCGGCGAGGATCTTATCAATACCCAGTTCCATTTGTTCTCGTCTAGATCTTCGCCATCAGGTCGGGTCGCAAAGCCGCGCGTTCTGTGTGCGAACAATGTGCTTCTCGCCAAGAGCTCGAACTACTTCGTAGACCGTAAGCAAATTTCTGGACACGACATGGCGGATCTTGGTTTGAACGACGTGCAGTGCTAAGCTCGGATGCCAACCCCTCGGATTCATCTCTGAGCGACCTCACGGACGACAACGACGTGCCCAATGACCTTGGGGCTGACGAATATGGTTATGGGAGCGACAGCGACCTGGACGACGACGAGGAGGGGCCATCGATCCCGGTCGTGGCAGGTACCAAGGCGCTCAGGGGCCAGCCCGCACCCGGATCGATGTTCCCTTCTGGCGCCAATTTGGGGCCACAACCCAAGGACGAGGACAGGTAAAGCACTGCGTAATCAATCTTATCATCTGATCTGTCGTAAATATAGATCGTCTGATAACGATTCGGATTCGGACAGCTCTGATATCTTTGTCATGAGTCCGGAACATCCGAAAATGGACATTCTGTCGGTCTTTGGCCTAGATGGCACTCGATCGGTAGCGAGCAGCGAGACGGCGGTTCAGAATGTCTCTGGAAACAAGACGTTGGCGAATTATAATGACTCCGCTGTGCGTCTTCGATCCATGGGACGTCGCCACATCCTTGTGAAAGATACCGCATATCAAACGTGAGTTGGTCCTCGGATCAGTTTCGTGGGTGCTGAACATGAATGCATGCCCAGATGGTACACCCTACTGAACTACCTGTACACCGGCAAGTATGGCTTCCTACCTCTCTGCTCGACGGCGTCCGAGGGGCAGACCTATCTATCTTCCACAACCCCTCTGGACGAGCCGAGATGTTCTGCCAAGTCGATGTATCGCCTCGCCTGCAAGGTCAGTGTAATCCCTTCCTCGACAACCTTCAGAGTTGTAATTGGAAAAACTTAGGTCGGACTGGATAACCTTCGCCACGAAGCATTGTCCCACATCCGGAACAACCTTTCGGAACACAACATCCTGGCAGAGCTCTCGTGCAGCCTTCTGTCAAAGTATGTGTCACGTTCTGCTCGTCGTATGCTGGTCCAGCTGATCTGCGTCTATACACCAAGACATTCAGAGTTGCTAGAAGTGGAGCTCGACGTGCTGTACACTCACATCGCATCGCCTCCCGTCGTCAGCGGGTTTCCGTTGCTCGCACAGCGCATCGCTCTCAAGGGACTCCCTCACGGCGCCGACATTATCGTCGGTATTCATACGAGAATGCTGAGGGAGCGTCGATTGCCGCTCACGACACCGGCGCCACCGTCGCTGATGCGGCCCTCGGTGGAATCTGCACCTTCTGAACCCTCGTCCCCCATGACTCGTTCTCCCTCGGGTGCTTCTGTACAATTAGAGCCTGAATCAAAACCGACCACCGCGAGCGTTGGTTCACCCTTACCTGAACCACGGCCGGTCTTCGCAAGCTTTGGTTCACCCTTCCCTGAATCCAAACCAACCACCGCAAGTTTTGGTTCACCATTACCTGCACCAAGGTCGGCCTTCGCATGCTTTGGTTCACCCTTACCTGAACCGAAACCAACCCCCGCGGGCTTTGGTTCGTTCTTCACGCAGCAAGGACCTTCTGTCTTTGGTATCCCAGCAGGCGAAGCGCCGAATACCGGTGGAAGTCTGTTTTCTCCCCCATCGCCCAAGGAATGCAACGATGACGAACCTTGCCTGGATGACAGTCAGGGTCGCATAAGTAGCAAAAAGAAGGGCGGGGTTTTCGCTGGAGGAGGGAAAAAGAAGAAGAAGAAAATCTAGCGAACGTTGTCTCCGAGATGCTGTTCAAATTCGACGTGTCGTCGATCGTAATGTCGCCATACAGGTTGTGATTCGTTCTTGTACTTCGTTCTTGTTCTACGTTTTGATTTCATGGCAGTAAAGTCCTCCCTATCCTACAGATGTGCTCATATTGTGGTGCTTCGAGTCGATCCCACGAGACAAGGCTGACTGACAAAACCCTGTGTCACCCATGCATCGATGGATCAATTCTTCCAAGAACCAACTCCCCCATCCAGCGTGTCGGCCGCACGTACGGCTTGACCGCGAAAAGAAGTCAATTCAACCTGGATTCCCCTCCACGCTCTAACCCCCACAAGAGATGCAATCGCGTTCGACCGCACCGTGCGCGCGAAGATAAATTACCATCACCCCATTGTATAGCGTCTACGTACCGCATGTCCAAAACGACTAGCACTCACGCTCCGATCAACAAGAGATTGACCATGACGCTCAGGATCGCGATGGGCGGCGTGAGGACGATGTAGGCCCAAAAGACCGTCCGCGAGAGCAGGCGCTCAAAGGGCGAGAATTCGTCTGCGTTTGCGCCGACGTTCGTCCCGTTGGCAACTTTGGCCCATTGGGAGATCCGTTTAATTTGTGGGGGGAGGTATTGAGCCTGGAAAGAGCCCACCATGACGGGGCCGCGAGAAAGGGTTACCTGAGGGAGCGTCAACGCGGGTGGACTGGAGAGCAGCAGCATGTTCGACACGATGAATACGGGGCTAGAGACACATTGCACGCAAGGTTCAGCGAGCGACGCGGAAAAAGAATGAGTGAAAGAATGAAACAAAGGCAACGTGAGAACGTACTCTTCAAAGACCTCGCCAACCCACTCGAATCGGGAGACGAGGATCATCATCGGGGTGACCACGAGCGGGGCGATCACCATCCTTGCTAGGAGGGTGACGACGATCGTGTGCATCTCTCCGGGGGCGGGGGGGTTACCCTGTACACCGGCAAGTTCGGTTTCCCGCCACTCTACTCGACGGCATCCGAGGGGCAGATGTATCCATCTTCGGCAACCCCTCTGGACGAGAGTGGACTCCGAGCCTTACACCTTCCATAAACAAGCCATTGATCGCCAATTGATGTCAACAATGGATAGATGAATAGGACGGATACCTTCTATACCGAGGACGAAGAGTGAAGTGGATTTCCGTATCCGACCTTCAAGTTGACTAACTATCATGGAGACCGAATCAGCACACGCGATAGAAGCGACCTATAAAATTTCATTATTGCATAGTGAGTAGCCGATCGGCGCGAGAAGTGGAGGAGATACAGAATTAGACGTAGGGAATCCAGGATTGTACTGTGCACGCAGAAGTAGAAAAACTCGCGGTAGAACCAGCTGAGTCGCTGTACGGGAGGAAGTAATCGTGGAGAGGGGCAATCCCATTGCTTGCAGACGCGAAAAGTGCTTAATTAACCCTTGAGACAAAGCTTGCCAGCATGTAATCGGAAGACTGCTCTGAAGACGTCGGGTGCTCACATGTTCAGAGAAAACTCGTTCTAGGTTCCTAGGGGAGACTGAAATAAATATAGTTGTCCAATTGATTGGCTCTAACCGTATTCTACCTCATCTTCGTAGGGCGGACGGGGCGGGAGGAAGGCGCATGAATGAGGAAAGAGAGGCGGAAGAAGGCGGAGGATGAGGAGGATGGACACGAGAGGGGGGGTTGAAAAAAAATGCGAGGGCTTACGCGCGAAGTGGCGGGGGGATAGTGACACTGGTAAAGGTGGGGGGCGCAAATGGGCAGCGGCGGGTGTGGTGGCCTGCTACAGTGCCCTCGTCCTGACCCCAGGGTGAACTCCGTTGGGCCGCTGTAGCGCCCTTAACCTTGCCCTTGTGCCAGCTGTTGTCGTCGTAATGACTGTCGCAGTGCTATTCCGTCGTTCGTAGTGTATCATTGAAGGTAAAAGGAAAGAAACTCCAAATAGTTCAATGCCGCTCTGCTGCTCCAAAACAATAAATATAATCTGTACACACAGTTTTAAGACGACGGACGTGAGCACGGGTTATCTAAACTCAACTTCAAATCAAGGCAGGGTGACATCACACACGCGTGGCCGAAACACGAGGTCGAATGACTTTGGCGCAATGTGAATGGGAATGGTACAGCATTTCCCTCCTCAAACTCCCACTATGTTGCCATCAGATCCTGGAAAGCAACCACGGATGGAGGAGTTCCTCCGCAAATCTCTCCTCGGCGACGATCTTATCAACACCCAATTCCATTTGTTCTCGTCCAGATCTTCGCCACCGGGTCGGGTCGCAAAGCCGCGCGCTCTGTGTGCGAACAATGTGCTTCTCGCCAAGAGCTCGAACTACTTCGTAGACCGTAAGCATTTCCGAACACAACATAGCAGACCTTGGTTTGAACGACGTGCAGTGCTGAGCTCGGATGTCAGCCCTTCGGATTCATCTCTGAGCGACCTCGCCGATGACAACGACGTGCCCAACGACCTTGGGGCTGACGAATATGGCTATGGGAGCGACAGCGACCTGGATGACGAGGAGGAGGGGCCATCGATCCCGGCCGTGGCGGGTACCAAGCCGCCTAGGGACCAGCCCGCACCCGGATCGATGTTCCCTTCCGGCGCCAACTTGCGCCCACAGCCCAAGGACGAGGACAGGTAAAGCATTGATAATCAGTCCTATCATCTGATCTGTCATATATATAGATCGTCCGATAACGATTCGGATTCGGACAGCTCCGATATCTTTGTCATGAGTCCAGAACATCCGAAAATGGACATGCCGTCGGTCTTGAGCTTAGGTGGCACAGGATCTGTAGCGAGCAGCGAGACGGGGGTTCAACATACCCCTGGAAACAAGACGTCGGCGAACCCCGCGCGTCTTCGATCCATGGGACGTCGCCACATCCTTGTAAAAGATACCGCATTTCAAACGTGAGTCGGCCATCGGAACTGTTTTGTGTTGTGCCGAACATGAATGCAGATGGTACGCCCTGCTAAACTACCTGTATACCGGCAAGTTTGGTTTCCTGCCTCTCTGCTCGACGGCGCCCGAGGGGCAGATATACCAATCTTCAATAACCCCTCTGGACGAGCCGAAATGTTCTGCCAAGTCGATGTATCGCCTTGCCTGCAAGGTCAGTGCAATCCCTTCCTCGATGGCCTTCGGAGTTGTAGCTCGGAACGACCCAGGTCGGAATGGATGGCCTTCGCGATGAAGCATTGGCCCACATCCGGAACAACCTTTCGGAACACAACATCGTGACGGAGCTCTCGTGCAGCCTTCTGTCAAAGTATGTGTCAACGTTCTACTTGTCGCGTACCGGCTCAGCTTACGTCGTGTCTATACAACCACCAAAAGACACCCAGAGCTGCTAGAAATGGAGCTCGACGTGCTGTACACTCACATCGCGTCGCCTCCTGTCGTAAGCGGGTTTTCGCTACTCGCGCAGCGCATTGCTCTCAAGGGGCTCCCTCACGGCGCCGACATCATCGTCGGCATCCATACGAGAATGCTGAGGGAGCGTCGATGGTTTCCCGCGAGACCGGGGTCATTGAGGCGACCCGCGGCGGAGGTTTCGCTTACCGAACCTTCACCCCCTGTGACCTGTCGTGCCTCGAGTGCCTCTGTACAATCAGAACCTGAATCGAAACAGACTGCCGTGGGCTTTGGTCCGCCCATCCCACTGCCAGGACCTACGGATTATGGTACCTCAGTGAGCAAAACGAAGAGTACCAGCGGAAGCCTGTTTCCTCCACCACCGCCCAAGGGAGAATTCAGTGAGGATGAAGAATCTGAACCGACCACCGTGGGCTTTGGTTCGTCCATCCCACTGTCAGGATCTATGGTCTTTGATACTCCAGTAGGCAAAGCGAAGAGTTGGAAGCAGCTTTTCTCCACCACAGTCGAGGAAGAACCCGATGATGTTCAAGAATCTAAACCGATCACCGTACCAGTGGACTTTGATTCGTGTACCACAACAAGCGAAACGCGGATTAACGGCAGAATCCTTTCTCCACCACCGCCGAAGATGGAATTTAACGAGGACAAATCTCCCCTGACTTCCGTTTGGGGTGCCACCAGTGGCAAAAAC